>CM076580.1:1743965811-1744075497 GCA_034641835.2 Pinus albicaulis
TTTTATAGGCTTGATAGACTGTCTATAAACTTTATTTTGTTGTTTTTCATCGAAAAATGAACGAAAATACCATGGTTCGATATGCTGGGAAAATACCACGGGAAATACCATATGTAGATTCCGTCCAGTTTGACCATATTGAGAAAATGGATTATTACAAATCCCCCCACCAAAATATTCCTTTCCTTCAAGCAATCCACTTCTATCCACAACATAATCATATGTACATTGATAGAAGGATTCTATACAATCCAGTGTGTTATTCCACGCCTCCATGCTAAATGATCCTGAATGGATCCTTCGATACCTAGATTCCAAAAAATCCTCATGCCAATCCTTTCTTTGAGAGATTCACTAGGATCCCAAAACCCCCCCCCCCCCCTCAATGGATTCTCCTGGATCCCAATTCCACCCAAGTCCTGGGACCTATGGGTTATGATACCTCTCAGCCCTCCATAACTTCTTGTGCTTAAGGGCTTATGCTGTGATATTCCATTGGCTAAGAGTGTCCTCCTTGGAATCATCCCATCAATGAAGTAGCAAACCATAATCTCTCTCAAATCCATGTCGTGGGTAGGGTGAATACCTGCACATGGAACAAATGTACTATCTTGATGTTGCTTGATGGCCCACACATGTTGCGCCATCCAATCACTCAACATGATCCATTTGAAAATTTATTCCTTGCTCTTCCCAATGTATAAAGGTGGATTTCTAATGTTGTAATCGTTATCTATGTACTCTTGTAGAGTGTTGGTTTGGAACTCCCAATAGTGGACCCTGGATGGATCCACTGGATAAATTCACCCACGGGGTTTTTGTCCCTAGGATAAAACTAGAAATGGCCTTTCCACGTTATCATCAAAGTCAAAATGGATAGATAACTATTAGGCCCTTATCCCCTTTTATAGGCTTGATAGACTCTCTCTAAAATTTATTTTATTGTTTTCCCTCGAAAAAAAAATGAAAATACCATGGTTCGATATGCTAGGAAAATACCATGGGAAATACCATATGTAGATTCCGTCCACTTTGACCATATAAAATAAATGGAATATTACAAATCCCCCCACCCAAATATTTCTTTCCCTCAAGTAACCCACTTCTATCCACAACATAATCATGTGTACATTGATTGAAGAATTCTATACAATCCAATGTGTTATTCCACGCCTCCATGCTAAATGATCCTAAATGGATCCTTCGATGCTTGGATTCCAAAAAATCCTTGTGCCAATCCTTCCCTCAAGAGATTCAACATGATCCCACAAAACTCTCCCCCCAATGGATTCTCCTGCATCCCAATTCCACCTAAGTCTTGGGACCTATGGGTTATGATACCATCTTATCCCTCCATCACTTCTCGTGCTTAAGGGATCATGTTGTGATATTCCGTTGGCTAAGAGTGACCTCCTTAGAATCATCCCATCAATGAAGTAACAACTCATAATCTCTCTCAAATCCATGTCGTGGGTAGGGTGAATCCCTGCTAATGGAACAAATGTACTATCTTGATGTTGCTTGATGCCCCACACATGTTGCGTCATCTAATCACTCAACATGATCCATTTGAAAATTTATTCCCTGCTCTTCCCAATGTATAAATGTGGGTTGTTGGTGTTGTAATCGTTATATATGTACTCTTGTAGAGTGTTGGTTTGGAACTCCCAATTGTACTCCTCTTGCTTCCTTATGAGGGACTTGAGTCATTCCTCAACACTAGACAATTGTGCCATTGATTCAACACTCACCCCTATGAGCTCTTCAATTTTCCTATTTTCCTGTAATATGGTGTCTTGGACTGTCCAGACTCTTTGCTTAAATGTCATAATATCTGCCTCGAAATGCATGATATCTTTGTGAAATTCCTCTACTCGTGATCTTAGTGTTGTGTTGAATGCCTCTGTATTTTTTTGCACTAGATGCTCAACTATCATAGCTCCAGCTTCAACTTTCATTGATTCTCCATAAATGGCTCATCTTGCATACTATATTTGTCATGCTTCCCCTCATGATCATGCTCATCATGCAAGTTTACTATTATATCCATCATGATATCATTATTGTAAGGAAATAGTGGTGATGTTATAACTATGATCTGACTGAGACAAGAAGCAACTGTGAATCTGACTTCGTCATAAGGATGTTCCCAAAGTTTTGGTTGTATTAACACAAGAATGGAAGGCTTGAGAGCCCAACTGAGTTTCTTCCATTCTCGCCGCCCCACCTCCGAGAGACATGTGTATAATTCCTGCAACTTATGAAGGTATATGACTGACTTTGTTTGTTGAAATTCGGATCCAAGTGTGAAGAGCTTAGCTCTTCTTCCATGTCCTTCCTTCACTCTGATGGGTGCTTCTACTATAGAATGACATGGACCCTTTTTGAGAATGGTTTGCAACTTTGTCTATCACTTTTGTCTATGAAGGTATTGTTACTTAAAGGACCATAGATTCTCACTAGTTCATCAAGAAATTTCTAGGTTTTTTTAAAAGTCTCTTCATGATGGTACATCTTCTCCCATTAACATGCCTTCCTGAATATCCACGTAAAAGTTTCTCTTCAAACAAATTTGGTCTAGAAGTGCAAATGACTGAAAACCTGTAGTAGCCACGAACTTGAAATATAATTTTTGAAGCTTCAATGGAAGTGATCTCTCTCTCTCTATATTCCTTTACAATCAAATTCTTATATCCCCCATATCACACCCAACGTGCCTTTAATAAGTGGATCGGGAATGTATGACCCGATGCTAATGGATATGGATTGACCCGATGCCAATGGATATGGATTCTACTCATAAAATTTGGAGCGACTCAAGTCACTTTGTTAATTTGGCATCTGATATGAGCATTGTTGCAATGAAGGATAAAATAATTAGAATTTTCTCTGCAATATTTCGACCTTCGTCAACTTAACAGTGTGAACCGTTGGATTTTGATCCAAGCACCATGACGTGGAAAATAAAATTATTTATCAAGAGTGATCTTGACTGCAACCAATGGATGTTATAACATGGCCCAAGGAGTTGTTCTATGATCTAACACATTCGTCAGTTTCTTGTCCCCCATGGCCTTTACACCCTTTCCTATGCTCATTCCCTTCCAAATGACGTCTTTGACTGAAAAATCAGTTCTTTCATATGCACAATAACTAACGTAGGTTGGACACAAACAATAAAGATTGTATGGTTGGTATGACTTCCTGCAAAATGGACACACCTTGCGAGCTTATCATGGGTAAGGTAGCATGGTCATTATACCAGTCTAGATTTATCTTAACTATAGATCTATCGCTATACCGGCCTAGATATATCTTAACTACATATCTATCAATATTCTTGAGGGATCAAATCTCTTGAGGTGCAAACCTCTTTTTTGAGTGAAAATCTTGAGGAAAGGTTTGCACCTCGGGAGATTTGATCCCTCTTTACGCTTGATAAGTCCGAAGTTAAGATGGATCTAGGCTGGTTTCAATCGTGTGCAGCCAAGGAAAATCTATTTGATAATATGATGAACGTATGATTAATTTTACCAATAATATGTAAATAAATTTAATATTAATATAACCATTTTAAATATGCTAAATATGTTTGATATTTATGAAGTCATTTTAATTTAAATTTTTTTAGTTACCTCTAAGATGATAAATATTGTAAAATAACTTCGATGGTGAAAATTGATGAAATATAAAATTTGAATGCAAAGTGAGAATGTAATAATATTGAATCATAGAAAATGTCAATAATAAGAATGTATTCAATTACAAATAGTCTTCATTTTTATCAACCGCAAACTATTTTCTTCTACTATTCTTATGTCACACTTGTTAGTGTTCTCACCTTTTCATATCGATTATATGAAAATGACAGTTGGAATCATAAACCATTTAAATATTTAGCTCGAGTTTTTGTAATAAACATATTTTAAATATTTAGCTCGAGTTGTTGTAGTAAACATCATACCTTCTCTCTCTTGCTCTCCAATATTAATAGGTTTAATTACTATAACACAAAAATCAATGTACATTGTCAATAATTTTTTGTGCTTACATTGAAATCAATGCACAATATTAATTCAATGACTTTAACATTAATGTACCATCATACATACAATTACATAAAATCATAAATCAACATATACAGTGGATTAAATGCATCTAATGCAAGAAATCAAATAATATTAGAAAACAACATATACACTAAAATAAATTCATCTAATGCTAGTAATCAAATAGGATAAGAAATCAACATATACACTCAAATCAATGCATCTAGTGCAAGTTCGAAAATAGGATTAAAAACCAACATCTAAACTAAAAACAATGCTTCTAGTGGAAACAATCAAATAGGATTACAAATCACCATCTACAATGAAATAAATGCACTTAGTGCAAGAAATAAAATATGATTAGAAATCATCTACATTGAAATTAATGCATCTAGTGCAAGCAATCAAATATAAATAGAAATCAACATCTACATTGAATTTAATGCATTTAGTGAAAGAAATCAAATAGGATTAGAAATCACCATCTACACTAAGATCAATGCATTTAGTGCAAGAAATCAAATAGAATTATAAATACTTTACATTGAAATCAATGCATCTAGTGCAAGAAATATTCTTCCCTCTCGCCCCCCTCCATATATATATATATATATATATATATATATATATATATATATATATATATAGTGTTGAAGTTTGCAATAAGAAACAGTGAAGGAGACATCTTGAAACATCATCCTTGATCCTAGTTGGAAAATAATCACCTAAACTAGGTGGGGCCCACACAGGCTATGTTTAGGTGTACGTCTATTTTTAGACATGGTGAGCATATTCTATATGTAGCAAGAGGCTATTTGTAGATGGTTGGTAAAATGTGAAAAATATATGAGATTCTATTTTTAGAATATTGGGCGAAGTCTATTTATAGATCGCCGATCTAAAAATAGATGCATGTTGATTATTATTATCCCTTAATAATAATCCAACAATAACAACAACCTATTCTCTTGGAGCACTTTATTTCAGTATAAATATTTTTAAAATTAGTGGGCTGAAGGAATTATGCAATTCCTAAGGTTTTACTAGAGTTCATGTATGGAGAAATCAGTTAGAACTCAAATGGCAAAGTGATGGCACAGTTGGAAGAGTAGTTATGGAGTTGTATTCAGTTTAACTCAGTTAGACTCAGTTGAGCTAGTTGTATCTAATATAACTGAATGATACACTAATGATATTGGAGTGAATTAATTCACAAATAATAACTCATTAATAAACTGAACATTACAACACTTAACTCCATTGCATGTAAGATCTAATGGAGACCCAGTGCAGAGATAGATGAAAGGGAAATATGGACTATCTGTTGTGACCATAGTGATGCATGGATTTAATCTACATATACATTGGAGTTTCCAATGATAATAACGCAGTAAAGGAGAGTGGGATTGCATCGAATTGGTCTTTGTAATCCGCTTGGATTGCGTAGTGGAGGCAGACTAGTAAGAGGGCAGAGATTAGTGCGTGGATTTGCAGATTTCTTCATGATAGTGTGTGACGATTGTATTGTACTGAGAGCTTGATGTACTAAGCTTTGTATGAGGATTGTTACATGATCTCCATGATACATAATATATGATAGTTGGGGTTTTCAGATTTAGGCTTTCCCGTTAAACAACTATGTTATGTGTGTTTTTATTTCTTCGTGTGTTTTGCAATTGTTGATTAAATTTCTGCAAGAATTATAGTGGAAGAATTTTGTATTTACCAAGAAGTTAAATATTGTGAGATCAAGTGAATCTAGGAAATATGCATGATTTTTTCATATAATTTCTACATATATATCATTTAGTGCAAGCAATCAAATAGAATTATAAATACTTTACATTGAAATCAATGCATCTAGTGCAAGAAATATTCTTCCCTCTTGCCCCCCTCCATATATATATATATATGGAGGGGGGGAAAGAGGGAATAATATTTCTTGCAATATATGCATTGATTTCAATGTAAAGTATTTATAATTCTATTTGATTGCTTGCACTAAATGCATTGATTTCAGTGTAGATGGTGATTTCTAATCCTATTTGATTTCTTGCACTAGATGCATTAATTTCAGTGTAGATGGTGATTTCTAATCCTATTTTATTTGTTGCACTAGATGCATTATTTGATTGAAATTAATGCATATAGTGCAAGAAATCAAATATAAATAGAAATTAATGCATCTAGTGCAAGAAATCAAATAGGATTAGAAATCACCATTTACACTGAAATCAATGCATTTAGTGCAAGCAATCAAATAGAATTATAAATAATTTACATTGCAATAAATGCATCTAGTGCAAGAAATATTCTTCCCTCTCGCCCCCCTCCATATATATATATATATATATATCCCTCCATATCTCCTTCTTTGTCTCTTTATCTCATCCTGCCAAACACACATGCTCTCTCACTCTATATCTATCAATTTGTTTGTCCCTCCCACCTTGTCTCCATCTATTTCTTCTTTATCTTCACCTTCCATCTATATATATATATATATATATATATATATATATATATATATATATATATATATATATATATATATCCCTCTGTCTCTCTATATCAACCCCAAAACATACACTCTGTTTCTCCGATATATCTATCTATTATTCCCTCCTCCTCTCCCTCTCTCTCCATCTTCCTTATCACTCTCTCCCTCTCTCTCTCTCTCCACCTTTCACTCTATATGTATTTATTCTTACCTCCCTCTCTCTCTCACTCCATCTCCATCTCTCTTTCCCTACCTCTCTTCACTATCTTTCTTCCTTTTTCTCCCACCTTTCTCTCTCTCTCTCTCTCTCTCTATATTCACCTTCCAAATTTGTTACTATATACCTCTCTCTCTCCTTCTCTCCCCCTTCTCTCCATCTCTCCTTGTTTGTCTCTTTATCTCACCTCCAAACATACACATTCTCTCTCCATCTCTCCCTTTTCACTCCCTCTCTATCTCCACTACTCACTCTCTATATATTTCTTCTTCCCTATGTCTCTCCCCATCCAGATCCATATCTCTATCCCTCCCTCTCCCCCCCTCCAACTCCATCCATCTGTCCGTCCTTCTCTCCTCCTCTCTTTTCCTTCCTCTCTCTCCCTTTCTCTTCTACCTCTCTCTCTCTCTTCCCCCATCACTCTCTCTCTCTCTCTCTCTCTCTCTCTCTCTCTCTCTCTCTCTCTCTCCCCTACAATCCTCTCTATTCTCATCTCTCAAGTCCTATCTCTCCCTCCTCATTCTATCCCCCTCCTCTCTCTCTCTCTGCCCTCCAATCCTCTCTCTTCTCTCGTGACTCTATCTCTCTCTCTCCAACTATGTTACTATATCTCTCCCTTTATCCTTATATCCCTTTCTCTCCCCCCTTGTCTCTGTCACTCCTATATCTCTTTATCCCACCCCTAAATATACATACTCTCTCTCCATCTCTCCCTTGTCACTCCCTCTCTCTCCAATTCTCACAATCTATGCCTTTCTTCTTCCCTCCCTCTCTCATCCTCCTCTCATCCTTCCTCTCTCCCCCTATCTCTCCTACATCCCTCCCTTCCCCCTTCTCTCTCTCTCCCTCTCTCTCTCTCTCTCTCTCTCTCTCTCTCTCTCTCTCTCTGCGCTCCAATCCCCTCTCCTTCTCTGTCTCCCACCTCGATATTTATGTCTCCCTATCCCTTTGTTACCATTCTCTACCTCTCTCACTCCTATCCCTTTCCCTCTCTTCATTTCTCCTCTGCTTTCTCCTTTTGTTTATTCGCATCTCTCCCTTGTTACTCCCCCTATTTCTCCATCTTTATCATATGTTTTTGTTCTTCCCTCCCATATATATCTAGACTTAATATATATATCATGATATATTAATATATATTATAATATAACAAGTTTAATATTGTATTAATCTAAAGTTATTAAATTTAATAATACTAATATTATAATGTATTAATATGAATATTAGATTTGACAATAATAATAATATTAATATTAATGTTAGGGCTAATAATATTTTCTTTTTATTGTATTAATAATAATTCGTCCATGGTATTTTAGCCATAGACTTCATATATAATTAGATGTCAGATTTGATCATATTTTATATATTTTATTTATTTACCTTACCTATTTATACCTCTTTTATATTAATTTATTTACCATACCTCTTTTCTAAATATGGTATTTGTCCCATGGTATTTGGATCATAGGCTTCACCTAAATAAAACCTTTTTTTGAATTAATGTAAATATAGAGGTTTATAGAGTAAATATAAAAACCGATTTTATTTATTTACCATACCACTAGATTATTTATATTTTTACTTATTTACCATTCCTCCGGATTAATAATAAAAAGAGGTTTTATTTATTTACGATAACTATGGTTTATTTATATTTATATTTATTTACCATATTTTTTTGAGTGTTGTAAATATCTTCATATTTTAAATTATATTATTTAAATTTACTTTTAATGAATTTTTAATTGTGGATTTATATGGTTATCAAAGTGATTATTTAAGCCGACATTATTTAGATTTTATTTTTTTAATTTTATTCAATTTTTATTTTTTGGCTTGCGACATACTTACACATCGGGTTCATACTTGGTTGTAGAATGCACCTCTAGGCGCAATAATTACTTGACTTTGTGCGATATGGACAGATCCACTTACAACACACGATTTGAAACTAAAATGATGCTTTCTTTGGAACTTTCACTTAGTTGCATTCAAACTATGGCATTATATCTATCATGTATGGCCGACAACTCTCCTTCGATTGGCCCTTTCCCTATGTCATCGTGATAATCATTCCATACAATGATATCGACTCAGCAATAATACAACTTTAAGATCTCATACATAAAATAGCAATTGCACCACATGTTGCAAAAGAAACATCATAAGACAATAGCATAGGAAAGAATATCCTAGAATAAATAAGTTGTTGCAGAGAAGGGGCCATTGTGAAGGAATGAAAGGAAATTTTTGCTTCCATGGAAGGAGTTTGTGTAGGTTTCAAAGATATTGATGATAAGAGTTATCAACCAAAATAAATTATTATAGATATTGAAATAGGAAATTTTTCGTGAAAACATATATATAAACCAACATAATATGTTCACATATATAAAAATTTTGTTATAGATATTGAAATAGGAAACTGGGGGTGAAAATCATTTGATGATTAATAATCCTCTGAAACAATTATGAAATGAGCATGTAACTCAAATAATATATTTTAAATACATTCAAGTAAAATCTATCTAGAATATATGTAAATAAAGAGAATTTTTATTAAAAAAAATAGAGTTTACTCCAAGTTCATCTACATATCTCAGTGCTAATTTCATGCTTGTCAGAAATTTTATATTGTATATGAATAACAATAGTCTTGGTATACAAGAAAGTGAATCTCATTTTAATATGGAGACATTTTTGGAAGGAGATATTGTTCTTTATGTTATGGTTTATTTTCTTAACTCCAAACTTGGTTTATTCTTTCTCTATATACATAAGAAACAAAAAATACAAAGTAATTTCATAATTTTAAGTTATAGTTTTATATTTTATAATTACAAATCTAGTTTCTTATTAAAATATTTTACACACATATATTTATTCAAATAAATTATATTGTGAATATGTTTTCTCCTATTATTTGATTACAAAATTATTGTACTCCCTACTAAGTAAAACAAATTTATTAATAAAGAATTAAATGCCAAATTGAAAGATTGCACTATAATATATAAAACTAACTTTTTGATGTATAAATTATTTTCTTTATATGTCGTTGAATTTCCATTACCTATTATCTTCAAACCCCATGGGGAGGTATTGAACATGGGAGCCAAATTAAGGTAAATAAGCATTCACATTGTCAACCTAAAAAAAAAATATAATCCTAAAATTCTCTTACCTAATCATATTTTTAAATATATAATTGATTTCCATTTATTAAAAAAAAAGGCAATATTAAGAACCTCCTAGAGTTATAAAAGGTAATTGACATGAAAAATAAAATATCTAGTCATGACAACATACAAATGTTAATCTTAATTGAATCATTAAAAAACTAAAAAGGGATAATAGACATTATCACAATTTTCTTATCAAAACTAAATGCTCTTATATGAAACAATCACAACGTTCATCAGTTCAAGGGAAGTAAAAACAAGTTTATTGAGAAAACAACTCTAGCACTAAGAGAGATTTGGAAGCAAGTGTTGAATTGGTGAACATGTCTTGCTCTATGGTGTTGGATATTGGGCATAGGAAACTATTGAATTGGTGAACATGTCTTGCTCTATGGTGTTGGATATTGGGCATAACTTTCTTCACCTTGTATAGAAGACTGTAAATTTTCATGTAGCTTATATTACATTAACCATGAAATTTTCAACATTTAGAGCACGCTTTCCATCACATTTGTAGAGAAAATTACAATAGAGTATCACATTTTTCTTATCATATCTAAATTTTCCTATATGAAACAACCACCTTATGCCTCATAGTTTAAATTTGTGCAGGGAGGATGATCCATTTCAACTTAGAACCAATAGATCACTATGTGACCCTGGCCATTTTCTTTGATTGTGGATGAGGTTACAAACTAATACTTTGTGAAATCCCTAGCCATTTTGTTTGATTTTGGATGAGGTTATAAACTAGAATACACACTCTCTTCAGCAAACTCTACAATATATGTTGGATGAAGGGAAAGGTTATGATAAAACTTGTAAAAGAACCCCTTAGGGTTATGTCAACTTACTCTATTGTTAATCACATACTGCCAATTTTGTAAAACTATAATCTATGGTAAGGAGTGAGTGCGTTTTTTATTTTGTAAGTTTTGCTTGAATTGAAAAATAAAAAAATTTATAAAAGCTAAAATTATGTAGTTAAAAACTTTGTTTAAAATTTTAGAATAAAAAGTTGAGTAAGTTTGACATCATATAATATGAAATTTGTTTATGATTATAAAGTAAAAAACATGTAATATTTTTTAGATACAATTAGGTAATTAAAGATATGTATATAGTTTTTTTTAATAGAAGAAATTTGATGTTCATTAACAAAAAAAAATCAGAAAGAGTATGTATGTAGTTACAAACTATTACAATTAAGTAATTAAAGGTAAACTTAGTGTTATTTAAGAAATCATAATTATGAACATTCATCATTATTGCTCAAGATAAATCATGTCTTGCTAAATAATTTAGTAAACTATATTCCACATGAATACCATGGGTTGTTTTTATAGTTTATTACTATTTTATTTTATTATTTTTGTTTTTATTTTATTTTGACCTAGTTAAAATGTTCATTACAATATGTCAATATTTTAATTTAATTTAATTTAATTTTTATTTTGTGTAATTTAACATAGTCAAAATGTTAAACATGACATTACAACATTTCTATTATACACCTAAAATCAATCTAACTTATTAAAAAGAAAAAAAAAACTAACATTATATATATATATATATATATATATATATATATATACTTGTGGATCTAATGGCATAAAACATTTCAATTGTATAACATTTGATCCAATGGCTCAGACATGGACACATTGGCAGCTAGGGAAGTTGTTTTCAAATAAGGTCAATACCATGAGCTGCTGTTTTTATAGTTTATTATTCTTTTATTTTATAATTTTTGTTTTTTATTGTATTTTGACCTAGTTAAAATGTTCATTACATCACGTCAATATTTTTATTTAATTTACTTTTATTTCTATTTTGTGAAATTTGACATAGTCAAAATGTTAAACATGACATTACAACATTTCTATTATACTCCTAAAATAAATCTAACTTATTAAAAATAATAATAATAATAACATTAAAAATATATATATATATATAACTATTTAATTGTGGATATAATGGCCTATATATGTGGATATAAAACATTTCAATCCTCTACCATTTAATCCAATGGCTCAGACATGGACACATTGGCAGCTAGGGAAGTTGTTTTCAAATAAGAACGCCTTACAATGTAAAAATTTAATAGATCTAGCAATCTTTTAGCAAGAAACGAGAACACAAATAGAATGTGGAACTTCATCTATTTATTTATATTATTAACTAAAGAAAATAGTGCATTCCCATACATAAATATGAGAGCCCTTGCATGACTGCTCATCAAATGAGAAAAAAAGAAACTGAAGCACTACATCCATTTATTTATATTATTAACTAAAGAAAATAGTGCATTACCATACATAAATATGAGAGTTCTGTAATGACCTGCACGACCACTCATCAAATGAGAAAACAAGAAAATAAAGCACAAACGTGGACCTTGGATGGATCCACTAAACAAATTCAATTACGGTTTTCGTCCCCCAGATCAAACTAGAACTTGCCTTACCAAGTTCTCAACGAAGACAAAATGGATGGATAACTTAGGATGAACCCACTCTAAGAATCCTATCCCCCTTTACAGGCTTGATGGACTCTTTATAAACCTTAGTTTATTGTTTCCATAAAAGAATAAAGAAAATAAGATGGGTAAATACCATGGGAAAGTAACACTATCAATACCATGGGTAGATTCGGTCCACTTTCACTATATTGACAAAATGAAATATTACATAATTGACACTGAAATATTTTATTTATAATTCAAATTCTACATACCAAAATAAAAAAAGGTATCATATTTGAAAATAAAAAATGTCTCTCTCTACACACACACACACACACACACACACATATATTGAATCACTCTAAATAGATTTTTAGTGAAATAAGAATTCTCTCTCTCTCTCTCTATATATATATATATATATAATATATGTTAAACCCCTTTTGTTTTTTAAATGTTATATATCAATTTCATATTAATAATGTAATAGATTACACATTTTATTTTTTGTTATATAACTTGATATAAAACTATGTTATTAGTCTGTCTAATGATAAGACTCTAGCAATCCATTTTTTGTTGATCTCTATTAGTTTAGGATTGACCAATACAAGTTATAATGGGTTTTTAAATATTATTGAAAATTTTATTTTTTAAACATTTCATTGGATCATAAGGTGTTATTGTATCCTTTGTTTTCCTAGAATTTCTCCATGTAGTTGAAATATTTATGTCATGACTTTTAAATATTTGTCCAATGATTTATCATTGTTAAAACTTTAGAGGGAAACCACCTAAAATTAAAATCCTTGAAAATAGTTCATATTCACCTAAATAACCTATTTACCATTACTTCTCACCATAATTTAAGCAAGTATTTTCCTAAAAAATGAGCAGGAACAATAATGCATTTTGGAGTGGTTGGATCACATAAAAAGGAAAATTGTACACAAAGAGGCTCATGTGTAGGCTTTCCACCAACAACATGAAATGGTCCAGGAGACCAAGCTGTTCCAGGTTGCTAGTGGGTTATATTTAGATACTTAGTTTTTTTTTTTTTTTTTTTTTTGGGAGAAATAAGAGATTTTTTCGGTTGAATGTGTTTTGTATCTACTACATAGGCAACAAGTTTGATAGGAACGAGAAGCTCTAGATTTTTGAAAAATATAGAGTGATGTAACATTCTCTAGAATTAATAGATATTTTATATTTACCAAAAAAACATGTAACAGTGGAAATGTGCAAGCTTAGTAGTCGCTACTACCCACCAAAATTTCATATATCAATTTACAATTTTTCCAAAAACATAACATCTAATTAAGTTGCAGGGTATTTGTTATTGACATATTTTATTTTAGCTATTACATTCCAACTAAACATGAAATAAATTACATATCATGTAATATCAGTTATATTATTTTTGCATGCTATTTGTCAACTCCATATTAAATAATGAATAAATTATATTTAATACTAGAAAATAAAATACTTTTTCCTTTTATTTTCATTTACTTAATCTCTATATAAAATAGATGTAAAATTAAGATGGAAATTGAAGTATTTTTTTATGGTAAACATTGATATATTTTTGTTATTATTATTTTTAATTCATTATTCAAATTATTATGTTGTTTTTTTTTTATGTAATGTTAAGTGAAAAATCTCTTTCATACTAAGCTCTAAACAGTTTCTTCATCAAATTAACCAGAGTACTCCCGGAATCCTCCCAAAATTAATTAACTTAACTAGTATTCGTCTCTCCCTCGTTGTCAAACTTGACATTCAGAGAATATTTCTTAGTGAATACAACTTGTTTTTGTTTTTAATACTAGCCCATTTTAATTTTTAGGATTTTATTCTTTTTTTATTAAAAATTACTTTGAATTTCATATGATTTTATAACTAAATTGAAATGGGTTTAAATAGAAATTATTCATGATTGTATTTGACTTGTTAAAATTTGTGAATTCATCAAATAAATTGGGTAATAAGATTTGACCGATTTCTAATTTAATCTATTTTGCACGCCAAACATGGTGACTTAGGTAAGAATGAAGACATATAAGACATTAAGTAAATTATAATTTAAAAATGTTGTTGATGAATTATTTGAAATGCTAATGAAATAATAAGTTAAGTTAGAGTGACACCTTTTACAAGAGTGAGCTAAACAATGACCCATTAACATACTTTGTAGATCAACAATTCTGATAGTTGGATTGTAACATACGTCTACCATTTAAAAGAACGAGATTCAACACAGAAAAATATCCTCTTATTAAATGGTGAAGTTTTAGCTTCCATTATTTTTCTCTCCTTAATAAACTAATTCCCTTAGATTTATTGAATATTATAAAATTTATTAAAACATTTGTATATTATTTAAGAAATATTGAATATTATAGAATTTATTAAAACATTTGTATATATTTTAAGGAACTAGTTAATGATAGAAATAGCTAAAATCACACAATTACTAAAGAACACTCATAAATTATTCACAAATGGTGTATGTGTAAGACACTCACACACGCTAATTACATTCAAATTACTCTATTAAATAGAGTTTCTAAGATCCAGCTTATTCCTAATTTAGAGAGAGAGGTTGAGAGAATTTCTCGACCATCACAAATCAACTTCTTAAATATGGAATGTAAGAATTAACTCCAACATCCCCCCTTAATGATTACATTACATGAATTTATTGAATTCACTCATAAATAACAAAATAATCAAGCTTATCAGTGGATGCTCCATCAATTTGTCTTATAACCCTCAGAAATGTGTAGTTGGCAAGTTGGATTCCCGAGTTCGCTTCCTCAACTCCTGAATCAAGGACCTCCCGAAGTCAATTACTGGACAACATCCCAATCTATCGCATAACCTCATTAGGAGACCACTTCCACGTCTACCACTAAAGAGGGATCCTTCCCTAGATCCGCAACTACCATACTATTGCATAACCTCATTAGGAGACCACTTCCACGTCTACCACTAAAGAGGGATCCTTCCCTAGATCCGCAACTACCATACTATCTGGACAACCATCCATATTGAGCCTTACTGCCACTTGATCTCTTCGAAAACAATTGATTGCAATCACTCAACTCCTAGTCATTCTATGGACGAGCTCCCATCCATCGAAATACATGGGTGCTAACCAATGTACTCGCTAGTTATCTAGGAAAGTCGTCTAGATACAAAATGTACCTAGAATCAGTTTTACAAAACAAATAATTTATAATACTACTTAAATCACAAAGATTTCAACAACGAGAATTTATGATTGGAGTGGCTCGAGTACACAACGGGACTTTACCAGTCTCCCTTCAATGTGCAATTTATCGAGTACACAACAGGAATTTACGTGTCTTCACCCGGTGATTAGACACCGCCGAGAATAAGAACCGTTGTTGTCACCCTTAAATTCTCTGTAAAATATATCTTAAAGTATGTTCACTAGGTGGGCAACTTATAGCAGGAAGAAAAAACAAAGGGATGGCATTTGCAACAAGCTACTGATTAGCATCAAACTTCTAAACAGAATCGGCTACAACAAGCTGTTGTCATTAAACATACCGCAAAAACTTCGTTTTCTGTGTCTTTTAAGCTATTAAGATGGGATCGCTTAGAAATGTGTGTGACCTAGGGGGCCTGCAAACATATTAGGGCGGTTTTAGGGGCTGCAAACAGAATAAGGGGGCAGTTTCCACGGACGAGACCGGAAGA
Organism: Pinus albicaulis; assembly: GCA_034641835.2. Taxonomy (NCBI): domain Eukaryota; kingdom Viridiplantae; phylum Streptophyta; class Pinopsida; order Pinales; family Pinaceae; genus Pinus; species Pinus albicaulis. Next base: position 1,743,981,959 of record CM076580.1, read on the forward strand.
TGGGAATGGAACAGTCTGAGTGCCCAAAATCCTCAACCAATAAATAAAACTTGATTACATATCCATGGTCAGAGCCAACCAATCCAACTTGATTACATTTCTGTTGTCATAAAAAAGGCAGTGGAATCGCTCAATCAAGTCGACAAACTGTATACACCTCTTATCTTTTTTTTTTTTTATCTCTATCTCTGTGTTGTAATTTATGAAGCTATAGCGTGTTTAAATCCAACCTGCATGCCATTCTAATCTAACATTTTCACCGATATGACAACTAGCAATTCCAGCGATCCAGTAGTGCCCTTGCTAGATGGTAAACCCTCATGCAATCCACACACCTGGTAATCCGTGATCGATCACCCACTAGTGCGCCTCCTAAACTGAAAACTTTTTGTAAACCATGTGCTCAAGAAAAAAGAAACTATACGACGAGACGCCAAACCTGATACTTCGCCAATGTTAAATTGCAGAGCCTCATTAAAGCACAAATTAGGCCTTATCCTCGGCTTTCTACTTCTCCTCGGCCGCTTCTCTCAGCAATCTTTAAGAATTATGCACAACCACACATGCCGGATTCACAAATAGGTCACAATCACTCAACAAAGCTCAATTATACACAGGCCTTTGATCCTGTGCTCCGATACCATGATAGAAATAGCTAAAATCACACAATTACTAAAGAACACTCATAAGTTATTCACAAATGGTGTATGTGTAAGACACTCACACACGCTAATTACATTCAAATTACTCTATTAAATAGAGTTTTTGAGATCCAGCTTATTCCTAATTTAGAGAGATAGGTTGACATAATTTCTCAACTATCACAAACCAACTTCTCAAATATGGAATGTAAGCATTAACTCCAACAGTTAAAAGTTCATCTCTCCCTTTCGCGATCGTTAGACTTTCATTTTTAAGATTAGCATGGTAATGGTGTAACTTTTTTCATGGCAATAAGTTTGAATGAAAATATTTAATAGAGATCTTTGGACTTTGATTTTTAAGATTAGCATCGTAAGGGTATAATTTTTTTGATGGAAATAAGTTTGAATGCAAATATTTTTTAAACTTCTTTGCAAATGTGTTTTATGATTTCTTTCTTGTAATCCGATGCTTTATTATTTATATTAAGAATTATGTTAGAAACTTTATTTATGAAAATCCATGAGTTCTATGTTTTATTTAATGTTTAGGCTCATATGTGTTGAATTTGCAACAGTGTAATTCTTCTCATTTCAATAATTTTGAGTGAAAATATTTCTTAAAGTTCTCTGCAAATGTATTTCATGATTTTTTTCTTCAACCCAAATTTTATGATTTTTTTCTTCCATTTTTTACTTATATAATTATGTTCTAAAAATTATGAGAAATTATGAGTTTTGAGTTTTATCTAATGTTTATGCTTATATGTGTTGATGCTTCATGCTTTTTATGTGTGTTTTTTTTTATGATTATTTAAAAAAATAAAAAGAGTAACACTTATGTGCAAAAAGATTATTTTTTTGGATACTTTTGAAAAATTCATAGTATAGAAAATATTTTAAAATTATATCTAATCTAGATACATGGTACACATTTTTTTTTGTTCACTCTCTCTATATATAACATTTTATTCTTATTTCAATAAATTAAGTCTTACAATGTAACAACCAACAAGATTCACATAAAAAAAAAACCTTTCAATGTTTCACATCTTATTTTACCATATATGCATATTCATTTACCTATCTGTATCACAATTGCAACTTAACATTAAAATGTCTCATTTGACCTTTAACAATATCATATCCATAAGTGACTTGAAATTATACCTATATTAATATTCTATTTAACATCAAAACATGCACTAGGTTTTATGCTTAATACAGTAACATATGTTAATGTTCTGCTTATCATCTATGATTATTTTACTGTTCAACCTATGTTGTGTTAATGAACTAGAAATTTAGTTCTACACCTTAGTCTAAATACCAATGCCACATCTACGCTCACCATTTTACGAGGATCCTACTGGAAACATTCTAATCAACTTTACGATTTCATCCTGTACCATACGTACGGTAATATAATTTTTTAATGGAAATATTCCGTTGATTCTGCGTGGTGCAGCTCAGAAGTTAATGTCACATTTAATATCTGGGTTGACATACACACCCTCGCGCTGTCCAGGTACCTGTCATGATATTTGGCAGCCTCTGCACCATAAATCTGCCCTCTAGAATCCAACGGTGGAAGGGGTCTAGGGTTTGGGGTAATGACCTATCCCCTTAACCATTTCTGCGGGCTTTGTTCTGACATTTCATTTTCTGAGAGGAGAGACCTATATCTCTGCAACCACCCAGTGCTTATGGACTTCGACTCTTCTCCATGGTAAGAATAACATAGTTTCCTAGCTTTCAAGAACATTTTCCACGGTTAAATGATTTGATATAGCAATGCATTTATAAGATTCATTCAATTTTCCTTTGTCGAGTTATCTCCAGTTTATCTCCATGCTTAGTTTAATTCTTAGACCTTTTGTTGTTCAAGGGGTGCAGATGAACCTCCCTTCTCCAGTTTGGAGAGTCTTTTGCTCACTCTACTAGAGCAAAGGAACCACTTTCGAATGGTGTAAGGTAAACACAATATTAGGCTTAAGTTTTTGGTTTGCATTCACTTAGTTTCTTCCGTTCCATCTCTCGCTTTATCCATCATTAACCCCTGAATCATACTCTTGCAGGTTTGACGCACCCATTTCCTCTACAATAATGGTTTAGGTAAGTTGCCAAATACTAATGTTCGCTTTATTCCTCTATTATAGAGTATTTCCCTTAGCGTTTGTTTTTTTTGAGCAAGAGGAAAAGGTTTAACCTCATATCCTTTTCTATGCATGTAAATACGTTATAAAAGGTTTTGTGATATGGTTTTCCTTCAACGATGCTTGGTCCAATACCTTAGCTAACCAGCATAAAACCGTTGTCCAACAGGTATTTCCTCTAATTCGTTTCCATACTTGGTCACCGAGTTTTCATGGCTTGAAGTCTGGGCCCACTAGTAGCTTTCTGTCCATACAATTCATGAAGCTGAACTTTTCTCACGGCTATATCAGCTATGCATGCTGTTTTTTTATCTGTAATTGTAGTAGTTAATTTACTCCCCTCTCGGGTTGTTCTGTCTTAAGGATATTCAAGGATAAACATGGCGCGACCATGCCTTGAGTGTCCATAGTATAAAATGTCTCTTCTTGTCAATTTTGAACTCTAGAAGAATTGTAATATTTTTGTTCTATGACTACTAGATTGAGGCTAACCGAAATAATCAGTTGCTTATTGCTATATTATTGTTCTAATTCTCTTGAACCTGGGTTATCTAGTTTCTTCGTGCTGTAATTTAACTTGAACTCTCTTCTTTGTTATAAGCAAGGTTTTCTTTAAGATTTCTTTGCTAATAAAGTTTACTCCATCTATAATACTAGTTTCTCGGATTGTTAAATTCAGAATGTAATAAAAGTTCTCAGCATTTTCAATCATTTAAATTCTTGGAATTATAATTTCTACAGTGTATTTGTCTTACTTTCCAGAACTAGCTCAAATTGTCTTTTCTTTTATTCTACTAACGGGAAATAAAATTGATAGTCTGTTTCAAGGTGTACAAATTCGTTTTCTTGTTTTATGTTAATAGAAGTCATGATTTATTCTTTTCTAAGTATACTATTTCCAGTTTACTTAATATTTACACAGTTCTGTCAATACATATGCATCTAGAATTCTTATACATTTATAGCTAATTTCCAGATAATTACGGAAAAATAATAAATAGTTCTAATTATTTTCTTTTCTACTTATAACTAAATAAATGGCTGAATCATCTCTGTCTGTGTGTATGATAGAGTGCAGAGAGAAACCAACACAGAGCCCTCATCTCGAGGATTCTGTGTTAACAGTTCTCCGCCTTACAACCTTTTAACAATGCATCAATCTAATTTGTTTAAATTTATTAATACTGATGTATTACCGGATCCTCCTGATCTCACAACATTTATCTTCTTGCAAAATACATAATCCTTCCATTGTTAAACTTGCGGAAATTTAAAACTCAATTGCAAACACATGTGAATAAATTCAATCGCACATAACACAATTGTTTAATGGGAAAGCTTAAAGCTAAAAACCCCAACTATCATATTATTTATGTTAATGGAATCATGTAATAATCTCATACAACGCCTAGTACATCAAGCTCTCGTGAATACAATCAAGAATCATTACACATTGTCATGCAGAAATTTGCATATCTATTGACCAATTTATTGCATCCTGACAGCCTGCCTCTACTGCGCAATCCTTGCTAAAGAAGACCCCTTAATGAATTTGAATTGGCCTTGCCTTGACTGCACAATCCTCATTTGCAACTCCAATGTGTGTCAGATGCATTGAATGCATCATTATAGTCACAACGGATAGTCCATCTCACTCTTTCACCTATCCCTCCACTGGGTCTCCACTAGAACTGACATGCACTGTAGTTAACTGCTGTATTTTTTTAGTTTTTAGTGAGTTATTAGTTGTGAATTAATTAAATAATTAATTCACTTAACTCTCACTAGTGTGTCTTTCAGTTAGACTAGATACAACTAGCTCAACCTAGTTTAACTCCATTAACTGAGTTAAACTAAATAAAAACTCGTGTAACTACCCTTCCAACTCTGTCATAACTTTTCCATTTCAGTCTAACTGAGTCCTCCATGCATGAGCCACCATAAACCTTAGGAATTGCGTAATTCCTTCAGCCCACTTATTTTCCAAATCTTCACTGAAATAAAGTGCTCCAAGAGAATAAGTTGATGTTTATTGTCAAATTATTATTAAGAGTTAATAATAATCGACATGTACCTATTTTTAGATTGACGATCTATAAATAGACTTCGCCCAATATTCTAAAAATAAAATTTCATCTATTTTCCACATTTGACCAACCATATACAAATAGCATCCTACAATCTATAGAATATGCTCACCATGTCTAAAAATAGACATACACCTAAAAATAGTCTATGGGCCCCACTTAGTGAAGGTGCTTAATTTTCACTAAGCTCATCATCTTGCTGAATCTCAACACTCCCTCTCAACAAGATAGGGATTATCCTTCACCCTGATCCTGCCTCAATGGTATTCAAATTTTCTCCTGCCAAGCGCCTTCGTCAGAATGTCTGCATCCTGATCTTCCATAGGAATGTACTAAAGCAACATGATCTTCCGTTGCACACAATATCTGATATGATGATAGTGGATATCAATATGTTTAGATCTATCATGAAACACAAGATTAATAGAGAGTTTAATGCAACTCTAATTATCACAATGTATCACTATAGGATCTAAATGTGAACCGAACAAACCGACCAGGATCTTCCTCATCCAGATAGCCTCATATGTAGCTTGACTTGTTGCCATGTATTTTGCTTCCACTAAACTGAGTTCCACAGATCTTTGTTTCCTACTGTACCAAGGAACTGTTGTAGATCCGATACTGAAAACCCCTCCTGATGTGCTCTTTCTGTCTGTTGGGCTGCCTGCCCAATCTGCATCAGTGAAGCCATGCAACTTCAGCTCATCCCTCTTTCTATACCATAAGCCATACTCAGATGTGCCCTTGAGATACCTCAAGACATGCTTTCCTGCCTTCCAAAAGAGCTTGCTAAGCTTAATCATCGCTTGTGAAAGTTGGTTCACCACATAGCATATGTCCGATCTTGTATTAACTAAATACATGAGTGAACCCACCAACTATCAATAAATAGTGGCATCCACTACCTCTGCCGATGTAGCATCCTCTTTCCTCCAATTTCCTGGAAGAGGAGTATCCATGGGCTTGCAGTCCTCCATGTGAAACTTACCAAGTATCTCCCGAGAATACTTGCCTTGAGACACAAAAAATTCACCTTATCGCTGCCATATTTCCAATCCAAGGAAATAATGAAGGAGGTCCAAATCCTTCCTCTCAAACTCCTTTGCAAGATCTACCTTACATGAGTGTATCAACTTCTCATCACCTGTTAATATTAAATCATCAACATAAAGAAAAATGATTAAAATATTACCCTCCACCACAATTTGGTACAGGTTTTCATCCGCCTCACTCTTGGTGAAGCCAAGCCTGGTGAAATAGTTGTCAATCCGTGTGTACCAAGCACGTGGTTCTTGCTTCAGCCGATACAACGCTCTTTTGAGTCTCCACACATGCGACTCACTGTTGAAGATCTCAAATCCTTCAAGTTTCTTAGTGTACACCTCTTCCTAAATGCTCCCATTAAGGAACACAGTCTTCACATCCATCTGATGAATGTGCCAACGTATCTGCATTGAGAGAGAAAGGATGGTCCTTATGGAAGAATATTGTGTGACAGGTGCAAAGGTTTCTTCATAATCAATCCCCTCAATCTGTGAGAAGCCGCGAGCAACAAATCTTGCCTTATAGTTCTCTCCACTCCCATCGGTAGCTTGCTTTACCCTGTAGATCCATCTTGATCCTACAACTGATTTACCCACCGGCCTTGGAACGATCTCCCAAGCACTGTTTCTGACAATGGAGACATACTCCTCCACCATGGCATCTACCCATGTGGGCTCCTGCGCTGCTTCTTCAAAAGAAGATGGCTTTGTCATGACACAGTTTCTCATAAGAGCCATGTATCCAGTAAATCGGTCAGGTGACTGTCTCTATCTCCGCTGTGATGTAGGGACTCCTACATTCTGTGCCACATCAAGCTTCAGTCTCTCAACTTCTGTGGTATTCTTTCTACCAGATCTCATGTTTGGTTCTGCATGAGTGGACTCCTCCACTGCATGAATCTCCTCCTATGGATGATCCACATCCAGAGGTTCATCTTTCGGAACAGGTAGTTCCTCCTCTGCATGCAGGTCTAGCTCCCTCTCAAGCATAGCTCATGAAGCACCCACAGTCGTTATGTTCTTCCTCTCCGCGACCCCATTTTGCTGTGGGTTATGAGGCACTATGAGTTCTCTTCAAATTCCTTCTTTTCTACAAAAATATTAGAATTCATTTGAGATATATTCACCACCATTATCGCTTAGTAGAGCCTTCACTTGCTTCCCCGACTCCTTCTCCACCATTGCTTTAAACTCACAGAACTTTGAGAATGTTTCACTCTTCTTCTGCATGAAGATGATCAAACATCTACGAGAATAGTCATCAAAAAATATAACATAATACCTGTGTTTTTCTATTGAAGCAACTAAGGAAGGTCCACACACGTCTGTGTGAATTCTCTCCAGGATCACCGAAGCACGATTCTCCTTCTCATGAAAGGTGCTCTTCAAAAAATTACCCATAGTACATCCCTTTGACTGATCTGACTGTGCAAGAGTGCCCTTGGGAAGTCCAGTAGAAATCTGCTGCAAAATCTTCAAGGCACCATGGTGAAGATGGCCCAATCTCCTATGCCATAATTCACCCTCATCCCGGCTAACCATTTCTTCTGCTTTGCTCATAATTGTAGTGCAGCCATTTACCTCCATCTTGTAGAGATTATTAACTGGAATCCCTATCCCCTTGGTTTGAACCATTTTTTTATGTCATAGGAAGGCTTTTCCCTCGCTGAAAACAACTTCATAACCTCTTTCTTCAACCATTGCAACCGAGACCAAGTTCTTCTTCAGACCTGGAAGATGCATACCATCTTTCAATAGAAATGGTTTACCTGACTCCCTCTCAAAGGTAATGGTCCCAATTCCGGTCACACTATATCTACCATTGTCGCCCATCTCTATATGCATTTGGATATCCTTCTCCTCCAGGTCACTAAACAACTCCTTGTCTCCTGTCATATGGAAAGACGCACCACTATCAAGATACCACACCGATCCCATTGAGCTTGAAACCAAGCAGGCAATCAAAGATAAATCAAGCTCAAACTACGAGGCTAAGACCTTTCCAGCTGCAGCTCCAAAAACCTTCTTTTTCTTCTTTTTCCGTGGGTAGTTAGTGGCAAGATGCCCATGTTCATGACAGTGAAAACACTTCACTTTGGACAAATCAAGCTTCTTGCCTTTAGCCTCAGATTTTGTAGGGAATTTATTCCCTTCCCTTTCCTTTCTTTGGTAAACAAAGTGCAATTCTCTTAATCATCATTCTTTGATGAAGAGCCATCCCTGGTACTTTTCCTTATCTCCTCCTGCACAAGATCCGACAAAAGTCGCTCCCAACCCGACAGTTTCTCCTGTCCATTGATAGAGTCTTTATAGCTATGCCAACTCTTCTCAAGCCCAAGGAGAGCCAATCTCACAAAGTCATCATCATCAACAGTAATCCCCACACTTCCCAGTTCATCCCTACAGTGGACAAAATTCGTGATATATTTTGGAATACTATCGCCCTTCTCCATTTTTATTTTTCTCAGTTTATCTTTCAGCGCCAACTTCCTCTGGTCGCCGTTGCTTTGGAAAAGATCTTTCAAAGCCTTCCACATTTCAAATAGAGTGGTTTTCCCTTGAATTATTGACACAATATAGTTTTTAACACCTTCCAATAGAATTCTTCTTGTCTTCGCTGCCTTATTTTTCCATGCGTCAAGTCCTGCAGCATCACTAGAAGCAGGCTTAGGAACATCGCTATCTATGAACTCCTTCAGTTCATTATCTTTAAGGAACCCCTTCCATCCTATCCTTCCAAGCTATGTAATTCGAGCTGCCCTAAAGGGCATACTCCAATTGCAACCCATTGAAATATATTTCAATGAATACTCAATTGACGCACCAAGAAATTTCTGCAGTAAATTCAAATTATCCACGAGCACAAAACTAAAAAATTATTCACAATTGCAATCTCCAGTAATCAATACTGCTTCGATATCATATAGAAATTTATTAATACTGATGTATTACAGGATCCTCCTAATCTCACAATATTTATCTTCTTGCAAAATACAGAATCCTTCCACTGTTAAACTTGCCGAATTTAAAACTCAGTTGCAAACACATGTGAATAAATTCAATCGCACATAACACAGTTGTTTAACGGGAAAGCTTAAAGCTAAAAACCCCAAATATCATATTATATATATCAATGGAATCATGTAATAATATCATACAAAGATTAGTACATCAAGCTCTCAGTACAATCAAGAATCATTACACACTGTCAAGCAGAAATTTTCATATCTATGCACCAATTTCTTGCCTCTTGACAACCTGCCTCTACTGCGCAATCCCTGCTGAAGAACACCCCTGAATGAATTGGAATTGGCCTTTCCTTGACTGCGCAATCCTCATTGGCAACTCCAATTTGTGTCAAATGCATTGAATGCATCACTATAGTCACAACGGATAGTCCATCTCACCCTTTCACCTATCTCTCCACTAGGTCTCCATTGGAGCTGACATGCACTGTAGTTAACTGTTGTATATTTTTAGTTTTTAGTGATTTATTAGTTGTGAATTCATTAAATAATTAATTCACTTAACTCTCACTAGTGTATCTTTCAGTTAGACTGGATACAATTAGATCAACTGAGTTTAACTCCATTAATTGAGTTAAACTAAATAACAACTCCTGTAACTACTCTTCCAACTCTGTCATAATTTTGCCACTTCAGTTCTAACTGATTTCTCCATGCATGAGCCACCATAATCCCTAGGAATTGTGTAATTCCTTCAGCTCACTGATTTTTCAAACTTCTTCACTGAAATAAAGTGTTGCAAGAGAATAAGTTGATGTTTATTGTCGGATTATTATTAAGAGTTAATAATAATCGACATGCAACTATTTTTGGATTGACGATCTATAAATAGACTTCACCCAATATTCTAAAAATATAATTTCATCTATTTTCTACATTTGACCAACCATCTACAAATAGCATCCTGCAACTTATATAATATTCTCACCATGTCTAAAAATATACATACACCTAAAAATAGCCTGCGAGCCCCACTTAGTGAAGGTTCTTAACTTTCACTAAGCTCGTCATCTTGTTGAATCTCAACATAATTTAATATTTTATTCGTCAGGAAACATATTTAAATGCCTTTCTTATTCCTTCAGATAAATTCTGTAGTTACCTAGAGGCTTTCTTACACACATTTCATTACCATACATAGTTATCAAAGATTTCCAGTAGTAGTAAAGAAACTTATATGTATCTCAATTCCTGACTAATGTTGTTCCTCCCTACCTCGAGAGAGGAAATCACGTCAGTGTCTCTCCCCCGTGCTCCAAGTCTGAGATTTGGTCAGTTGACAGAATCACTGGAAGAGACCTCGGGACAATCCGGTCCAGTCCTCTATTCCAAATTAATTTTCAGAAGTGAGAGTATTCCACTAGTTACACCATCTTGGGAATTCTTCTCTCCAATTATCCTTCTCCAGTTACTGATCAGAACCGCTCTTCCTCACTGGGATAACCTTTTATCCGTAGATGTTGGGTAACTATTTGAACTGATTCTGTCTAACTAACTCTCAGTTCTTGAATTAATTTTTTTTTTGCCATTAGTCTATTTCTCTTATATAGAATTCACTTCCATATTTAATTTTATTAAATCAAAATTAATTTTTGTTCACAATGTACTATTTGCAATATAAATATTAGTAAATGCCTTAATGTCTTAACAATATACCTAATCATCAATTAACATTAAACCAACTTTTACAACTTCCTTTGGAAGTGAACACCGTCCTCGGTGTTCTCATTATGCTCCAACAAATAGTTCTGGATACACTTCCCACACAAATCCTTCATGCTCCCAAGTAGCTTCATCCACACCAAAGTGCTTCCATTGCACTTTAACCTGGGTGATGGCTCATTTCCGGAGCATGATTTCTCTCCAATCGATTATACATTGAGGCTCGACCAGAAAATCATCGTCCAGTTCAACCTGTAATCAACAAAATTTGAATTATTTTTCTCATAAATCTTAACCTTTCCAATCAAGTCTTGTATCCATATCCTTCTTGTATACTCTGCCATTGGATTATGTGCTTTGGATCGTTAATGTATAATTTTAATAAAAATACATGGAAGACATTGTGAACATGAATATTACTGGTCAAAGCCAATCGGTAAGCCATTGGTCCTACCCCTTCCAATATTTGGAAAGGGCCGCAAAAACTGGGAGCCAACTTGGCACAAGAGGCCCACCTTAAAGTGTTTTTCTTTGGTTTGATCCTTACGTACACATGGTCTCCCACCTCAAACTTACGATAAGTCCTTTTCTTATATGCATATATATTTTTTTCTATCCTAAGCTGCCTTCAAATTTTTCCGTATCTTCCTTACTTCTGACTCCATTTCAGCTAACATTTCCGGTCCAAGCATCAACTTGGTTTTTGGACTACTCCAATTAATAGGAATTCTGCATTGTCATGCGTACAAGGCTTCAAATGGACTCATCCTAAGGGATTCCTGATATCTGTTATTGTATGCAAACTCCACTACGTGCAGATTGTTGGTGTCGAGGTAGGGATGATCTATCCATCCTAATCCGACATTAATCTTATCAATCTAGGAGCATATCCTTTCAAGGCTATGTGCAAGGTATGTGTAGGAGAAAACGCTCAACCTGTTCAATAGAGGGTTACAGTCAAAACTCAAAGCATTGCCGTGAAGGAACTTAATACAGAACGTTCAACAATCTGAATCAACAAGAGATAAAACTAACAATCATAGCACAACATAAATAAATCCACACATATACACAGACACAACACCTGATCAGAAGAGCGGGCCCAGGTCTCTGATCAGGGTTACGTTAACTATGAAACGCTTTGGAACATTAAAACCAGATGTATTTTATTGATATATGAAATGTGATTGCAGACTTCTCTTCGGAACCCCGAATTACAGGAACAATGTCCATTTTATACATAATACAAGGGAATAACAGATTTCCCTAAAACATGAGAATCGTGTGTTAAAAAATGGACTCTGGTTGAAATGGCATGAACAGAAGATATTCTGAATGGAGCAAAGGGCCGAGAATAGGCCCAGGGAGTCTTGGTCTAGCTGCGCATTCTCCCTTTGGCTTGTCATTACTGATTCTTGCTGTGATCTGCTAGAGCCACTACAAGAAAAAAAGACATTGGTGAGGGGTGAAAAATGTCACCATAAGCTCATTGGTGACGATCAAAAGAGCCTCTGTCACCAAAAATTGAACATCACCAAAGGTGGCGTCGCCGAAAGTATAGGTGTTGTGGTGACATTCAAGGTCCATCACCAATAATGATTTATAATGACAGATAGTGACCGTCACCATTTCATATGAGAAATGGTGACGGACAATAGCCTCCGTCACCAAAAAATTGAACGTCACCAAAGGTGGTGTCGCCGAAAGTATGTGTTGTGGTGACATTCGAGGTCCGTCACGAATATTGATTATAATGACGGATAGTGACCGTCACCATTTCATATGAACAACAACGATTTTTTGTGAGGGACCTTTCATGGCTGTCACTATTGGTGCATATATATGGTGACGTTCGTTGACCGTCACCATTTGATATTTGGTGAGGGTCAAAAAGTGTCATGAGAAGCTCATTGGTGACATCAAAGTCCATCACAAATAATGACTATAATGACAAACAATGACCCTCACCATTTCATATCAACAACAACGATTCTTTCATGGTCGTCACTATTGATGCATATATACGATGGCATTCGTTGGCCGTCACCATTTCATATTTTGGTGAGGGTCGAAAAATGTCACCATAAGCTCATTGGTGATGGTCAAAAGAGCCTCTATCACCAAAATTTGATCTTCGCCATTCCATATGAATATCAGGGCACGATGAATCGAACCACCAACCTCCTGCTTGTAAAGCAGGTGCTCTTCCATTGAGCTAGCACCCTTTAAATTAAACTTTTAAAAATTATATCTTGAAACCTTTATAGATTGTAAATTCTACAACTTTCAATAAATTAAATTAAAGCCGCAAATTCAATGTTAATTCAGCCTCCTATCATGAGCTAGCAATTGGAAAAATGTCTAAATGCAACAGGCTTTGGTTGGAGGTCGACCAGTTCCTAACTACTACTCTGTTGGCAATATGTGGAGAGCTAATTCACAACAGTGACTGGGGGCTCAACCTCGTAAGCAACATCCTGGAAAGAAATTTGCCACAAGTGAGCCTAGGAATGTACTTCCCCTATGCTTGATAGTTATTGGTGCAAATATAGTCTCTAGTTTGCAGATTGGTATGACTCAATTGTGCAAGAATTTTGCAAATAAGTGCAAGATAAAAAGTCAATCTGGAGGTATTATGTGTCCCTAGATTGAGCATCACTGAGATTTTCACGCTGGTTTGTGGAGCAAGTAATTTTATATGTTGGTCGTGGAGTAAACAGAGGGTAAGTGATTTGGTGTGGCACGGCAATGAAAAAGTTGAATACAATGTGGGGAGGCCAAGATGGAACAAAAAGCACCAATAGTTGTGCATGGCACTTTAATTTCAGCTGCAATGAGAAGGTAAATCTGCTAATGAAGAAATTGGATGCACTCCAAGTATACTTTATAGTGATTAATTTGAAGCTCAAAGAGCAAATGATGACAAGTGTACAAGCATTGGAGGCGGTCACAGGCTTTGAAAGCCAATTTTGCCATGCAACAAAATGAATCTAAGGCTCTTCGTAGTCAGTTAGTGGGGCTGCAGGAGCAGGTCCAACTTCTGAACACCAAAATCAGTGACTATAGTCATGGAGACAAAATGGACAGTGTTTGGTTCGGATCTCAATTAACCACCAACAAAGGAGGAAGATAAGTGTAGTTGAAGCATGTGCTAATGAAAATTTAGTTTTTTTCTTGGAAATTTCTGTAGAGTTTAAACCTACAAAAATGTACTGAACTATGACATCATATGTAGCCCCACTTTAAGAGTGATAGTAAATAATACCAGCTTATAGGAATATGCAAGAAGGAGATCACAATGTAAAAAATTTCTGAGTATTTGCCTTGTCCAAGCACGGACTTAATGTTATACTTACAGGCTTACAAACAAAATATTTGGTGGCAATCACATAAGCCCTGGCACATAAATTCAAAAGATAGAGGTTGATGATTATATCACAGCTTAATAAATCTACCTTGGCACCATAAACTCTTTAACTCCAACTCCATATATATATCCAATTATATTTGTAAGGTCCAAATATGCATAAGCGCTAGAAATGGGGAATTTCAAAAAACCATGGATGCATAGAGGCTGATGATTACATCACAGCTTAATAAATCTAGCTTGGCACCATAAACTCTTTAAATCTAGCTCCATATATGTCTCCAATTATATTTGTAAGGTCCAGAGATGCATAAGCGTTAGAAATGGGGAATTTCACAAAACCATGGATGCCCTTGCTCAAACAAACTAGAGAAATATTAAAAGCAACTGCTCCTATTGTGAAACAAGAGCAACACATTTACAAAGATAAAGAAGACTAAAAACACTTTTACGAAAATAAAAGTTAGTTACCATTTCCAATTTAAATCGTACAGTTTCACAACCATTATAACTGAAAACATTCACTAAATCTCAATCTTCTATTAATCTATTCATATGCTACAATAATCGATGCGACAAGAAAATATTACTATTGTGAATACATATAGAAGAAATTGAAAGATTACTGGGAGGTAGCAAAATCCATAACTACCTATTTACGCAAATAGCAGAATACTGGGACTTCAATTTCTGAAGATGAAAGACTGAAACGTCATGGAAGCGAAAAATTCTAGATATAAAACCCATGTCATGAAATAATGTAAATACAGAAGCAAATATTTCCACCGAGGAAACAAGAAAGACGTATTTACAAACATAAGAAGATGGATTACTAGGAATGCATAACTAAGTTTTGTCTGCATGGAGGTAGCAAATTCTAGAATGGCTTATTTCAGCAAATGGCAGATTGATATCCCAAAAACAAAAATACTACCCACTAGAAGCTACAAAATAATAAGCCAAACCCTTTATCAGCATGACAGTGATAGAACAAACCTCTAGTGATGTTGGCTTCTCTAGCGGTGATTATTCTACCAGAATGTTTTATGGGGATTAAGGTGTCCAACATCACTATCGCCCATTACTCTTCACACTACAGTCCTTTCAAACAAATTTTCTAGCCATCCCAATTAACCTCCCCAACAACACCAATTGAAAAGAAAATTAACATATCCAATTGACCAAGAATTTAGGATCATCTAATGGCTCAACAAGGTGAGCTGACCTAATATGCATTCAAAATCCCATTCCTATTTGGAATGAATGAACAAATGGTGTCTGAGGAAACATCACCGTGTGACAAGAACCAGTTAACTAAAACAATCAAGTATAATATTCATACTCTAAACTATGATGCATTCGAAATCCTGTTCCTAGTTTTTGGAATGAATGCATATGTGGTGTCTGAGCAAAAACCACTATGAGACAACCATAGAATTAACTAAACCCATAATCATAATTTCTATCATAATTTGCAACACCTTAATAATAGGGCATAAGGTACCCATTAAAGCTAGAAATATTTACAATTAAGGGTGTTTTAAGTTCAGAGTTGTGCCTTCAAACTCAATACCTTTTTACCAGCAAGAAACAACTATCCTATGGTTGATCCCTAACTAATATTTACAAGAAAGATAGGGAAGCGTATTATCAGTTCCAATTTCCATATCAGTGCATGATTGGTTTACAAAAAACAACTTCTCAAAAGGGGCATGTTAAAGAGAGTTTGCATATTTGTTAAGTACAACACTTAAAAGTTAACATTAGATCAAACTACAAAGAGAAGAAAATTGACAAGAAAAAATCAGGTATAGACAAAACTGTGAATGAAAATTTTGTCCTTCCAACCTTCAAGTAGTGTACGGTGACATCTAGCATGTAACCCATGTAGAGAAGACTGTCATATTATAAGTTTTGTCAAATTGATAAAGTTCAAATCTTATGTTTCAAGTCTTAGTAGATGGTTATAAATCTTATAAATTGATAAAGTTCAGCTTCTAGGTTTCTAGGTTGCAACGTAAGATGCATACTCAGGTTTCTAGTGGCCATTGGCATACACATGCCATCTACAAGGTTCCAATTTGTCCATCACCTAGATCCATATCATATTCTCTAAGGCAATATCATCCAAAACATACATGAGCGAGGCATACAGATTATGATTTTCAGAGGCACATTTGTACTCAATAATATCAAAAAATAATCCACGACCACTATCAAAAGAAACGTGTCTGCTCTCCAAAAGAGAGAATTGGCAAGTAGATTGTTTTCTCTAAATTTTTGAAGCCTGGGGAAGAGCGCAAAATATAAGAAAGAGGCCATTCTACTTATGATTTTAGGTTTCGTTTTTATGTTTTGTTTTGCATGGAGATTCAGAGGAGAAGAGGATGAATTCATGTTAAGTCTAAGGTAAATTTCTGTGTTTTCCTGAGGCTTGCATCTGTGTCATCTAAGGCAACCTCAGAGGCTGAATTTTGACCCTTTCTCAGGCTAATCTGAGGTTGATTACACAATGTTCCAAGGTCTACTACATGCACATTTGAGGACTAATGACTATGGATTCTTTTGGACATTATTTAGCACTATTCACTTAAGAATTGTGGCTATTTGAGTCTCGACCCTAATAGCTATTCTTTGGCTTATTTGAGACACAAGAAAAACCTTTGTTTGATATTATTTCAGCCCTAGAATAGGAGGGTATTCAGATAACCTGAGGGATAAACCTTGATTGGTTTTGTGGCTGAACTCATCTACATTATTCTCTAGAGTATTTTCCTCTATCTGAATGGCTAATTATTGACCTCTATGGAATTTTTCTAAGGTTGCTTGCACTTTGAAGGATGTAGGATATGAAACCATCATGATGAATTCAAACCCTGAGACTGTCTCTACAGATTATGATACTAGTGTTAGACTGTACTTTGAGCCTCTTACAGTAGAGGATGTTTTGAATGTCATTGACAAAGAGAGGCCCGATGGTATAATTGTACAGTTTGGAGGGAAAACACCTTTGAATCTAGCTCTACCCATGGAACAATACCTCGATGAGTTTAAGCCCATGGGTGCAAGTGGGGAAGGTCTTTTGCGAATTTGGGAGACTTCTCCCGCTTCAATAGATGTTGCTGAAGATAGGGAGAAGTTCAATGTAATGTTGGATGAGCTAAAAGTCAAGCAACCTCAAGGTGGTATTTCTAAGAGTGATGAGGATGCATTGGCAATAGCAAGAAAGGTTGGCTATCCTGTTCTTGTCAGGCCCTCTAATGTTTTAGGTGGTCATGCAATGGAAATTGTATACAATGATGACAAATAGAAGCATTACTTAGAAACTACAGTAGAAGTGGACCCAAAAAGGCCAGTACTCGTTGATAAGTACCTGGCAGATGCTTATGATATCGATGTATTTGTTTGATAGATTCTAAAGGTAGTGTGGTCATTGGTGGTATCATGGAGCACATTGAGCAAGCAAGTGTGCATTCTGGTGATTCAACTTGTTCTATTCCTAAGGAAACAGTGTCACCTGTATACTTGTTAGTCATTAGATCATGGACATCTAAATTGTCAAAGAGGCTTGGCGTCTGTGGACTGATGAATTGAAAATATGAAATCACACCTACTGGTGAATTTTACCTTCTTGAAGCAAATCCTAGAGCATCATGAACAATACCTTTTGTATCAAAGGAAATTGGCCACCCCTTAGCAAATTATGTCGTGCTTCTTATGTCAGGAAAATTTCTTCGAGACTTTGGTTTTATACAGGAAGTTATTCCAAGTCACATATCTGTCAAGGAAGCAGTCCTTCCATCTGAAAATTTTCAAGGCTGTGATGTGGTTCTTGGTCCTGAAATGTGAAGCACTGGAGAAGTGATGGGCATAGAATTTAAATTTCCTATGGCATTTTCGAAGGCACAAATTGCAGAAAATCAAAAATTGCCTCTTGTAGGCACGGTGTTTTTAAGTTTAAGTGATTTCACCAAACCAAGACTCCCAGCAATTGCAAATAGATTCATTGAACTTGGTTTTGCAATTGTTGCAAAAACTAGCACATCCAGTTTGTTGAAAATGGAAGGAATTCCAGTGGAAAGAGTTTTGAAACTCCATGAAGAGCGCCCACATGTAGATGACATGATTGCAAATGGTCAGATTCAGTTACTGGTGATTGCAAATTCAGGAGATGCATTAGATCAAATAGATGGGCGAAAGTTGAGATGAATGGCATTAGCATATAAAATTCCTATCATAACCACAGTTTCCGGAGCTTTAACGTCTGTTCAGGTTATTAAGAGCATGAAGAAGGATTCCTTGAAGATGATTCCATTACAAGATTTCTTCAATACTCAGGAATCAGAGGGAAAAACTCAAGAACTACAGGCAACTTCTATATGTTGATGTACCATAGTTCACATTTCTTTATGTTGGTGTAATAATAGTTCCTTACAAACTCTGCTGGTGTTATGTTAGAAGATTTTATGAAAAGGATATAACATAATTTATTCGAATTTTCATCCAAAGTTTTAAATGAAAATTGTCTCTATCTAATGTTGGTGTAAGACTACTTCATTAGAACTCTTTTGTGGTGTTCTTCCGAGGCAAGATGAAAGGATTATAACAGGTTACATAAATCAATGATATTTCCATCCAAAAGATGTCTTCAAAAATTGAATGGGACAGCAGAAGAACTATATCTAACTTCTTCTATTGGTAGTTGTGGTTTTCATGTGGTATATGCATGTTTCTCTTTTGGTTGTGGACTGTGGTTATTTGCAATTTATAATCCACTATTTAGTTCTTACTAGAATTTTTTAGAAGACTGCATGGTCTCAAAACTGAATCCTTCATAATTCATTCTATGGCTCTTGAAAATGAAAAATCTGCCACTATCACCAAACCCACATATATGTTATGTTAGTTACAAATCAGCCTTGATGTGGGTCTACAACATTTGCGCTCAGATCCATGCTACATATGGTGTAAGGCAAGGGCTTCCCTCTTTTGTTTAAATGCATATTTTCCATCTCCAAGTAGTTCTTTTGGTTCTGTGATTTTCCAAAACTATTTTGCTGATTTCGTTTAAGTGCATATTTTCTGCGATTTTCCACCCAACTTATGTTGCCGATTTGCTGAATAGTTTTCAGAATCTCATGTTGATTTCCCTCTATAGAAGTATGTGACAAAGATAGGGAAGAAGGAAAATAAGCCTTCGGTGGAAGATGCTTGCAGAATTGCAGCAAATAAGTTGGCTTATAGTGTGTCCTACACTAGAGTTAAAATTCATTTTCTTAAAACACCCTTTGAACAAGTTTAGTTTTGTGAAGTTGTCTCCTAAAAAGAAATTAATTTCAAAGGGAACATGATGAAGCCTATTTTTCCAAGTTCCCAAAGCAAGCAAGCAATCCCGAAATAGGGATAACATGTTCCCTTAACCGTTGAAGATCCCTGCAAGTAACTTAATAGTGGACCCTTGGCAAAAAATGTTATATTGGTGAAAGGATGAGATGGAAAATAGAGTTTCTAGGGCCATATTTTCATATGGAACACCTTTCAATGTAATGTGGTCAAAATATTGGCAATACATGCTAAAGGTGGTTAAGAAAATAGGGGTTACAAGGGGCCAAACTTTGAGAAAGTATTCACTACTATTTTATGAAAGGAGAGATTCACTGTAGAGAGAATTATAAGACCAATCCGTGCTTGTTGGAGTTGTAATGGCTTTGAATTTTCATGTGGTATACCCTTCAATATAGTGTGGTCAATGTGTTTTCAAGACTTGCTTAAGGTGGTCAATGAAGCACCTAGGAGGTACAAGGGACCAAACTTTGAGAAACTACACACTACTCTTTCTAAAGTAGAGATTAGCTACAGAGAATTCTAGAACTGATTGGTACTTGTTGGAGTTGTAATGGCTTGTCCATTATATTTCTGATGGTTAGACCAATATGACCAATATTTCTGTGGTCAATGTGTTTTCAAGACATGCTTAAGGTGGTCAATGAAGCACCTAGGAGGTACAAGGGACCAAACTTTGAGAAACTACACACTACTCTTTCTAAAGTAGATATTAGCTACAGAGAATTCTAGAACTGATTGGTACTTGTTGGAGTTGTAATGGATTGTCCATTATATTTCTAATGGTTAAACCAATATGAAAAATATAGGGAAGAAGGAAAATAAGCCTTTGGTGGAAGATGCTTGCAGAATTGCAACAATTAAGTTGGCTTATAGTGTGTCCTACACTAGAGTTAAAATCCTTTTTCTTAAAACACCCTTTGAACGAGTTTAGTTTTGTGAAGCTGTCTCCTAAAAAGAAATTAATTTCAAAGGGAACATGATGAAGCCTATTTTTCCAAGTTCCCTAAGAAAGCAAGCAATCCCAAAACAAGGATAACATGTTCCCTTAACCATTGAATATCCCTGCAAGTGACTTAATAGTGGACCCTTGGCAAAAAATGTTATATTGGTGAAAGGATGAGACGGAAAACAGAGTTTCCAGGGCCATATTTGCATATGGAACACCTTTGAATGTAATGTGGTCAAAATATTGGCAATAAATGCTAAAGGTGGTTAAGAAAATAGGGGTTACAAGGGGCCAAACTTTGAGAAAGTATTCACTACTATTTTATGAAAGGAGAGATTCACTGTAGGGATAATTCTAAGACCAATCCATGCTTGTTGGAGTTGTAATGGCTTTGAATTTTCATGTGGTATACCCTTCAATATAGTGTGGTCAATGTGTTTTCAAGACATGCTTAAGGTGGTCAATGAATCACCTAGCAGGTACAAGGGACCAAACTTCGAGAAAGTACACACTACTCTTTCTAAAGTAGAGATTAGCTACAGAGAATTCTAGAACTGATTGGTACTTGTTGGAGTTGTAATGGCTTGTCCATTATATTTCTGATGGTTAGACCAATATGACTCTATCTCCTGCAGGTCCATACTTCATGAGGGCTATAGCAACTGCAGGGGAGAAGAAGGCAATTGATTGGGGTGCTAAAAAACCAAAAGCAATTAAGATCATTGGTCCTTCAAATTTCATGCAGGTGATCAAAGAAAATGCTCACGCAAAGTAACAGACCATATTTTTTTGACCCTGTTTGCTTCATAGGTTAAATTTTCCTATGAAATATATCGTTGTTGAAGTTCAAGGGATGAAACTTGTGAGTGAAAATGGAATAAAAATTCAAATTTTTATTGCTACCCACCAACATGCTGAAGCAGTATACCGACAATTTGCTGATCTTCAACTCTAAAGGTTGGAGAAACTAGATTTGAATTTGACTATATCATGTTTAAACAATTAGTAGAAACGAGGAAAAAATTATCTTCCATGGTTCAGTCTTTAGTGGCAAACTTCAAAAGACAATTTGGATTAGAATTACCATTCTTCATGAGGCTTGATGTGATCAAGTCGATATTTTCTCTCCATAATGGAGCCACTTGTTGATTTTTTATTACTTTGGGATATTGATGTGACATTTTGGAGGGTGTCAACATTTTGTTGGAAATAATTCAAAATTTTCTTAAGGAGTGGGGCCCACTTTTGTCTGGCACCCTAAGGGATGTAATCATAAAATTATGGAACAAATTCCACTCCTCTGTATTCTTTATCCTACACCTTGAACCTAGAGTACTGTGATGTAATTGGGGCTAAAAGGAGTGACCCACAAAATGACAAGAGAAGTGACTGACCACACAAAGACAAGAGAAGAGACTGATAGTCTCAGGGAAACTTTTTGTGAGATACCTCTGAATCCAATGGAATTCTCATAGCTAAAGAGCATGTTTGTTGAAGCCTTCCAATAACCCCAGACTTCTACTTGGGATAGGAAGTTATTAGAAGGTTTCAACAGTGAGATGCCTTGGATTCATGCTTGAGAAAAGAACTATAGACCTATGATAGTTTTTCTTTAGGTACTTGATCTATTTTCTCTAACGGTGTAATCCAAGAGTATTATTTTTACTACATTCAATCTTAGATACGAAGACAGATTATAAGGTCCCTCCAATTTCATACCATGAAAGTGAAAATATAGATGTTGTTGGAGGATAATGATCTTTGGCATTTGTAAAGACCAAAGTTGAACGACCTATAAATCTATAAAGTTGACAAAAAAATAAAAAGAAGATGGCCAAAACAAATCAATTCATCCCGGACTCCATGAAGGATCCCACACATTATCAGTAAAACCATCAGTAACGGGATGTTTGATGCTATCTTCACTATATATCGGGGTGAGAACATAAATTGAAATATGATTCTAAGGATCAAGCTTAGAGCCACATAAATCAACAAAATAGATACTCCAGCCACTTCTTTGATAAAAATTAATAAACTCTATGATCAATGTGCAACAACTTGAAAAGAGCTCAAGCATGAAGATTCTGTACACAACCTTGAATGGGTTTTCATCTTCATGGAAACCTTATGTCTAAGGTGCCTATGCCCGAGAAAGCTTTCCAATTTTGACTCTTGAGAAGTTATGGCATGATTTTATCCAAGAAAATACAAACTAGAGTGAGTTGAAGGTATAGAGACGAAAGAGAAAAATTCTAACCCTCACTATAAATATATTGAATGCCAGAAAAAAAAAGGGGACGTAGTATAGGTCAGCAGGAGAGAAAGAGAATTCAGGTTCCTCTAATCAATGGTAAGAAATTCTTGGGCCATATCAAGTGTTTCATGTGTCAATAGTTTGAAAATTATGCTTATTAGTGTCCTCAAAAGAAGGGGAAGGGCGAGAAATAACAACAGAAACAGTATTTGTTAGAGTGGATGAGCTTTCATTCAAGCTTCTGACATACTTCTCCATGATGGTGTCAGATGGTACACGGATAGTGGAGCATCCAAACATATGGCCTTTGGGAAACTTCAAGAGTATGAGGCAAGCATACAAGTGGATGTTTGATGATGATTTCAAATATGCAACATCAAGAATGCGATCTATCTCACTCCAAATGCCATTGGGTGATATCTTTGAGCTCAATGGTGTTTTACATGTACCTAGATTAACTAAAAATTTCCTTTCAGTTTTAGTAATGATAAACCTATGATATATTGTTGATTTTGATGATCACTCTCATAAAAAATATATGCCCATATCCTAGTTGGGGTTTTGGCTACACGATTCGAGAGGGTAGTCAATACAAGTTGCAAGAAGACCATGTAAGAACCCTAGTGCATGATAGAGATAATTTGCGCAAACTTTGGCACAAGATCAAAATAGCACAAAAATTGTGTAACCCTATTAACCAAGAGTGTTGCTAATAATTTTTCTATATATACGGAAATTTGAAACACGAGAAGATGATACATTTTCTTAATAAAACAAAAATAAATTAATAGCATGGTGACAAAATATTAAACCTCAAATTATTCTAATTAACATATCCTAATCGTTTCATACGCACAAATTTAAACCCTACCAAACAACTTGAGATGTTTATAAGATAGACCCTAAAACTCTACCTTTGTTGGGCCCAGATTCACTCAGAGGGGTTGGCTTCTCAGGAGCGACGAAATTTTTGGCACCGCTTTTTTAACTTCCCAATTTTTTTTCTTTTCCATTTCTTTACTGGAACCTCGACAACTCTGATGTCCTCCACAGGAGTTGGTTTTTTAGTTTCTCGACATTTTCAAAAAAATTTGGCTCGGGCTTCATCAGCAAGGCCTTCTTGACACTCTTAAGGGTCTTGTTTGGGGTTTTCACCAATGCCATTTTGAGGGTTGATGTTCGTGCATGCTTCTTCACTGCTCGAGAAGCCATGTCTGCTCCAAAATTGTCAATATCCTTCAAATATAGAAGAAATGAAACAAAATATTCATATATATATTCAAGGACTAGTTATATACATGGGCCTGATACACCACTTATCGGGTTTGGAACGAGCTAGTTGCGCATCATACTCATCTTGTTCAAATGTAAGGAAACAAGTCAATGGACCATGACCTAGAGGCATCTCGCAAGAGTAAAAGTTTGTCCCATTATGGACCACTAGCAGGTAATTATAGGTGGTGTGGTTTTACTTGAATAATAGTGATGAGTCAACCTTCATTAGCAGATAACAACCAGTGATGATTGTCCTTGTTCTTGGTTTGGCCATTGAGTTGTGATAAGTTTTCCCACCATTTAATAAAAAATGGTGAGGTGTTTTATACCTAGTATGGAGAAGAAATTGTCACAAACCAGCAAACATAATGTAGTAGAAGGGGTTATCCTTTGTCCCAAAGGAAAAATAGAATTGTTTTATGTATGGGGAATAGGATCAATCTCAAGCAATCAAGTGGAAGCATATGCATTACTTCAAGGATTAATGTTGAAAAAAGAACATCATTTTTCTTCTTTGATTGTTGTTGGCAATTTTAAACTCCTTATTCATCATATAGTAGTTGATTCTCTTCCATTTATGTATATCATGTGCTCGGGGAAAACAACCAATAATCAGATGCAATGGCAAATGAAGGAGTGAATTAGAATTTGGGTGAATTGAGGTTCAATGAAGGATTAATGTTGACAAAAGAACATAATTTTTATTCTTTGATTGTTGTTGGTGATTTTAAACTCCTTATTCATCATATAATAGTTAATTCTCTTCCATTTATGTATATCATGTGCTTCGGGCAAACAACCAAGAATCAAATACAATGGAACATGAAGGAGTGAATTTGAATTTGGGCGAATTAGGGTTCAATGGGAAAACCTAATGGTGCCCTCTCCCTTGACATTTTCTTCATGCAATTAAAAAGGTAAAGACCTCGTCACCATGGGTACCATTTGTTTAATAAAAAAATACGCAACATGGAATTGAATCAAATGAAACCCCATGCAATGGCACTTCAAGCCCTTTTGATTAATCATCCCCCATACCAGCCAATGTGATAACTACTATAGGATGGGGAGGCCAGTTCAAGTGAAAAAAATGTCGTTACAACCCCAAGTATCAGTCAAACCATTCAAAAGATGGGCCCTTGATTTTGTAGACCTGATCACGCCAATGTCCCGAAAGAAGAAATATATTCTAGTGTTCACTAGCGATTTTACGAAATGGGTCGAGGCCAAGGCACTAGCTCCAGCAAATGAACGGGAAATTGTCAATTTTCTTTATAAGGAGATTTTTACCAGGCTCGGCATGCCAAGAGAGGTCATTACCAACCATGAAACACAATTCACGTCCAAACTAATCAAAGTTATCATGGAGTAGTATCAGATTAGGCACTGGATTTCTACTCCTTATACAACTTATGAAAATTTGACATTTGGAGGCAGTCACTTAACAACCGAATCTAAAAGTTTAATTCTAATGACATTTGTGGGGGGGGGTATTGTCCAAAACTACTTCCAAAAGTTACATTTTCGTGACTTTTAAGGGTGGTTAAGGGATTCTAAGTTAGTAGTTAGGGGTTAAGGGTTTAGTGGCTTAGGGTTTATGGGATCAAGGGTTTAATGGGTTATGAGTTATAAGTGTAGGGGTTAAAGGATTATGGTTTGGGGGTTACTGGGATAGGGAATTTAGTGGTTATGGGTTGTGATAATAGGGCCCCTAGTCCCCTTATCACAACTATTGGGGGTCCCCCTATCAATTGCTCTTATTGCCTTCTCTCTATGCCCACTAGCCCCTCTGCCCTCAGGTCATAAGGCCCCATCTCATTCCCTAATGTAAGGATTATAGATTTCAGTAACTCTCACTTCTACCCATCCATGATACCCTTATTTCCCCTTTCCCCATTCAATACACCAAAAAAATCCCTCTCCCCCAAAATTAATGAAAAATAAACATTTGGAGGTGGTCATTAGGTAGGAGTCGTAAAAGAATATTAGCTAGGTAGGAGTTGTAAAAGAATCTTAAGTAGGAGCTGTAAAAGTAATTATAGTTGAAGCAACTGAGAAGAAAACAAAATAACATGCTCAAAGAAGAAAGTGAAAATTCCAAAAATCAAAACTCGCATGGAGTTATTACTGTAGTCCACAACATGATAGAAGATATTAAAAACTACATGGCAATTGAAAGTAAAAGTATAGATGGGATAGTGAGTGAGTGGATGGGATAATGCATGTTTTATGAATCATTTCTCTGATCATTGGTTGAAACCTGGTGGAACAATCCTTCCAAACATAGCTAAGATGTATGTAGCTGGTGTTGGAAAAGGTGGAACTAGTCTATCGTTTTGGGAAATGTATATGGATTCAACATGTCTTGTATCGGTAAGGAAGTGGTTGAAGATGCTGCTCAACAGAAAATAGTTGATGTTGTGGATAGCAGGGATATAGTGATAGAGACTTTTGTCAAACATACATTTGATATTATGAAAATAAAAGTAATCCTGTTGATTCCCTGTATGCAAGAACATATTAAAAGAATATTACGATTTTGTAACTCTAGAAGATTACAGTGATATTTTTGGTGTAAATTTGAAATAAAATATGCAATAATATGACAAGTGGACTTTTAAAGCCTCCTTACCAATTAGTTTTCTGGATTTTTAAAGCTCTGAGATTCGATCAAGAGGGTGATCGTAGAGGGTTGGTTCAGCAGAATTGGCGAAGGATTTTCGAGAGGGAAATCAGTTGTCAGAGGGAGCAGTATCTCTAGAGGGTTTCTAACACCAAGAAACCCAGATCCGATCTTCTATTGAGTGCAGCAGTAGTAGAAGGGAGAAGAGTATCTATTTCGACAGTTTGAGCAGAGATGACCCCATACGGACTGAGAGATCGGGATAGGTTGGACAGTGTGTCTAACTTTGTGATTTGGAAGGCCAAAATCCTAATAGTCCTAAAGGAGTATGGTATCAGAGACCACGTGAAAAATGTCCTAGTTTTGCCCACCAATGTGAATGCTCTAAATAAGTTCAATGAAAATCAGGCGCGAGCAAAGCGCTTGATCATGGATGGGGTGAAGGATCATGTGGTACCACACATTTTCGAGAAGAGGACGACACATGATATGTTGAAATATTTGACCACGTTGTATCAAGGTAGCTTATTCCAACGAAAGATGCTTCTAGAGAACCAAATGCGGATGTTCCAAATGCACAAGGGAGAGGAGATTGATCCCTTCCTCTTCAAATTGAAAACGATCCGAGATCAGTTGATTTCCATGAGGGCAACTCCAGATGAAGGGCTCTTGGTGAGGACTACCCTGAATGTAGTCACTGATGAGTGGGAGACCTTTGTCCAAAGCATCTTGGGTAGAGCACAACTCCGAAATTGGGGTGACATGTGAGCTATCCTTCGACAGGAGGAGGAGGGAGATGCAGCCTTAGCATCAAAGGGACAGTGGCAGCAAGGGAAGAAGAAGGACCTATCCAAGGTCTGGAGCTTTAGATGTTGCGAAATTGGACACTTCGCCAGCACTTGTCCTAAGAGGAAGGACAAGGAAGCTTCAGATTCCAAGGCAACAACAACTAGAGGGGACAGTGGTAGTGAGGATGATGTGGCCATGAGTGCTTATGTCTAGAGAGAAGAGGTGGGGAGATATAGTTCTGTAGAGCAGCTACAGATGGGAAGGCAGGATCCTTGAGTTGCCCAAACTCTTGGATCACATACGAGCTACGAGAGCCTTAAGGAAATAACAAGATGACTGGAGCATTAGGTGTAGAAAATCATGGAGAAGCAAAGGCAGTGTTGGGATGCTAAAGTTTGGAGTAGCGCAGATGAGAGACAGTAGCGCAAAGGAAATGCTTACATAGTACAGTGCAGCAGACATCGCAGAGCTTCAGAGAGACAGTGTAGCGTAGCAGAAGAGGATTATTCAATGATGAGATGCAGCCCGACTAACTTTTCTAGTGATTGGGTGGTGGTCCTTCAACTGCTTACTTCTCAGCAACTGAATTGCAGTGCAGCAGTTAGAAGTGGCGGTGCTATGGGCAGCATGATGCAACAATTTGAGAGGGAGATGCAGTACAGATGTGGTTGTGTCATTGGTAGTGACATGGGCAGCAGTAAAGAGAGAAACATCGCAGTGGATGGAGGTCAGCAGTCCAAGAATCAGTGCAAAGACTGATGCCAGAGATCAAGGTGACACTTCAGTGGGGAACTATTGCTAGAGCACACTCCTCGCTAAGAGGGAGTGTTGAGATTTTGGGGTAGCATCAGATGTGCTCTAACTCCAAAAATTTGTGGAGGGGCTAGAACACATGAGATCTCCAAGACCCAGAAAAGCGTTTGGAGAAATTCCATATGGTGTAAAATTTATTCAAATAATTAAATTTTTTAATGGGGACCCTAAGTCTAACTTAGGGAAATTTAAAAAATTAAAGTGAATTAATTTACACGTGTGATGAGAACATTCTAAGTGACGTGGATCAAGCTTCTTTTAATCTTAGCCATTGATTAGTGATAAGATCACAGCCATTGATTTGTCAACGAGAAAAGTATAAAGGAAGGGCTTGGGGTCAATTGGAGAACACACACACAGAATCTAAGAGATCGAATTCTTCTGACAGAGCAGTGCTCAGACGAAGATCAGATCTGAGTGATTTAGAGAAGCAGTGAGGGGTGGATGCAGTGATTGGTCAAGAGGACCAAGAGTACAATGCAGAGCAAGGGCAATAGAGATGCAGTGGAGGTAGCGCAACCATCAGAGGGTGTGACGCAATCCCTAGAGAGGGTGACGCAGGCCCACGCAGGGGCAGCGCAAAGCCTCCAAGGAAAGTCTGAAATTCAACTAGAGACTAGGGTTTCTGAGCCAGCAAGGCTGAAACTGGACTCCGGTAGAAGTTGATCAGCACAAAGAAAGGGTGACGTAGTCCCTCAGTTAGCACCACACAACCTTACACAGTGGCAGCATATAGATTGTGCAAAGCTAGTTGGGGTTTCACTAGTGGCTCATCCAGATCGGCTAGGACTTGCGGGAGTGAGGTAAAACTCACATTTTCTTTGTAGCCAAGGTTTTCTCTATTGGGTGAGCCGGATTATGGCACCCTAGATGTACTCAGAATATTGTTGCTTAATAATAATAAACACTCATATCTGTTGCGCCAGTTTTCCCGCATTGGGTTTTCCGAGGACATTTGTCCGAAAATTTTATGTCCTTTGTCATATGTGTGTGATGTTCAGTAAATGATCTGTATTTTTTTAGGTTGCTAGTTGTGTTTACCTTGAATTTTTTTGAATATTTTCAATTAAATAACTTGTGCAAAATAAAACAAGTAGGAGAAGTAAATCAATATTTAGCAGTAGGATTTTTGTGCTCAGAAATTTTCACAGTATACAAATCAGAAATAGACTAAGAACCCAATGGCATGCATTAACTCCATTCATTCTCTATGCTACCCACAAATAAATAACATCAAAGAGTAACAAATATACAAAGCAAAATGAAACTTCATATCAAAATGCACACTTGCATTTCTAACCCAAATGACAAAAACCTGCAAAGCCTCCAAACTAAACAGAGTCAGCTCCAAAAAAAATGAGATTACTCGCACTAATATCAAATGGAAATCAGTATACACTAGCACAGACACATCTAAAATTGTGTTTGATATGCACATCAATGTTCCAAAGCTCGAGGTTGAATATCTCAAATTTCAATATTTAATATATCAGTCATTTCTTTGAACTCAAGATATGCAATATTGACCCTATCGAAACCAGAATTAGATGGATTTGGGATATTATATTCGATGCACCTAACACATAGTATAGATTAAATGTAATTACATGCAAATAAACTATTGACAGACCCACCCACCCCAAGCAAGATGTAGAGCATCTCACATATTTCGATACAAACACAAACAACTATTCATTCAAATACCACATAGTTTATTCTTGTGGTAAGGATATGAATCAAACTAAAACAAGAATTAGAAGAAGAAAAAACATACCTTCGGTCCCTCTCCGCAAGCGCGTGTTATAAAAGTACAATATATCCAATGTCACAGTTGATGCATTTTCCAAATAATCCTGGCCCAGACAAAAATGGACAAACAAATCAGTATCACATGCCAGGCATAAGCAATCTCAAAGTAAGCATCTGGAAAAGTTCCGTTCATAGTGCCAAAATAATAACAGTAAGTTGAAGCAATCATTGGTGATAGAAGCACAGATCCATGTTCCTGGATACAGTGGATTATCGCATTAAGTCCCTTGGATTACAAGTTAGAAAGCAGCACCGAATACAACATACATCAACAGGTTTTTATCTATAGCTCTTTCATGTTTGGACAGACAATAAGAAATTGAATACAATTCATGTGAAGGAACAATTAAAGAAAATTCAAAGCACACTTCAAATTCAAGAATGCAAACTCAAAATCAAAAGAGCACATCAAAATCTCTAAAGAAGGTTTCATGATGTTCACCAAAAGATGAATCTTTGCAAAATGTTTGGCTCTAAAAGCAAACCATGAGAATCTGGGCTATGATAGATCATAGGAAGCTAAGACATTAAATCTATGGGATGCAAGATATCATTGAATTAACTTGTGAGTAATGATGATAAAGAGTCGAATAAATGACACCTACCTACCCCTTTTGTAAACAACAAAGAAATTTTTTTAGAGCTAGATATGATTGGAAAAAGGAGGGCATGGTTGCCTCTACAGTGACAACTAGAAAATGAAACATTGAAACCCTGTGCACAACAGGTTGCATGAGTAAATGATAATAATATATGTTGGAAAAGGACATTGATGTGTTTGAGATGAAAAAAAATTAAAAATAAGTTAGGACTGTTCATAAAGTAGTTCGAAATTGAATCCACTGGTTAGAAATTGTCCCCCACCAAACAACGCTTCAGGCACCACTCAATTCTACATTTGGTATCCAAATTATCAAAATTCAGTTGTGCATAATTTTGTTTTCTGTGATCAAAACATAGTAATAGCCACACAAATGTTCAAAATGCAGAGCATATATACATACATTTTTGGTTTCTTCTTGAGGCCACGCATTGCACAGACTGTGGCTAGGGTTCGAAGCCCATACTCTAAATGGGGCATTCGGGATAATCAGACACTGCAAATGCACATACTGTTCTAGGGTTCGAAGCCCATTATAGTTTTGAAGATCTTAGAGATCGCAACATCAGCTTCACAAATGGCTACTACCATCAATATAATATTGGATCTTTACAATACTTTCTCTGATGGATTGACAGATAAAATCATGGAGTAAAATCTTAAAGATGTTGATCTCAATGTTAGATCTCAGGCACTCAATGCCCTCCTTCAAAATCGTCAACTCCAGGTTTTCAAGCAGGGTGATTTCATAGTTTAGAAGCAACAGACGAAAGAAGAATCTGTAAGGTTTAAGGGCCTCTCATCTGAAGATATGCTCATATATCAAGTCATAAAAAATGCTGGAAATATGGGTATATGGACAAAATATATGAAAAGAGAAACAAATTTACAGCAGCCACAGGTTAACAAAGCATTGAAAAATATAGAAGCTCGTGACTTAATAAAAGGGGTGAAGTGTGTTTCTAACCGAGCAATGAAGGTGTATATGCTAGCAGAATTGACACCTTCAAAGGAGATAAATGGAGATGCATGGTACACAGGGCTAAACTTTGATATAGAGTTCACTAACATTGTTAAGAAACAGTGTTTGCAGTTCACCTTGCAGCAAGGTGTAGCCACTATTGAGAGTGTTGCTGATTTTGTGAGAAAATCAGGGATATCAAAGGTGGAATTGAAGGTTGAAGAGCTCAAGCAAATGGTGATGTGGAAGAAGCGATAAGCACGGGAACCAGAGACTGCTGCTATAGAGGTTCCCAAGCTCAAATTCAGGAGTGGTCATCATTTACGAACATTCCTTATGGAGTTTGCCCTGTCTTGCGAGAGTGCACAGATGATGGTCTGATTTCTGATTTCCATGGCACAACAGCTACATTATACATGCAATAATTTCTTAAACTCTTACCTTCTTGTATGCCTCTCAACAGATGGAGGAGGGGCCGCCTTCTTCTTCTTGAAACTGAATAATCGCTTCTTCATCTTTGCTCGAGTCGAACTCTTCAATGCATTCAGTATCGATGAGAGGGTGTTAAGGCTCCCTCATGTAGCTCTAGCTCTGCTCTACCGTTTTGGTAACAGAATGCTCTGTGTTTAGTTTTCCCCCGTTTAGTTTGCCCGCCAATCCTCCATGACAATACCGTCTTGAAATTTAAATCGAGTGGGAAAATGGTTTTCGGATGACTCAAATCATTTTAATCGGAAGGGTCAAAAACGTTTATCACAATTTAATAATTCCAATATAATAAATATTTTAATTTCTTAAAAGTTATTCGAGTATGGTAAATATTTTAATATTTTTCAAAAGAAAGGTGGATACTATGTTTACTTTGCAAATCAATTTATTTTTTTATGTTTTTTATTTTTTTCATTGTATATGATTAATTTAGATTCATCTTCATTTCGAATTTATCAATTGTTTAGAGATAAAATCTAAAGAGGTTTGAACCTCAAGAGATTTGATTCTTCCCTCTAGACCTTTGGTAAATCTAGAGTTAAGATAGATCTAGATTGGTTTAATTATTAATTTTATGTTTTTAATTTTTATTTTATTTTGACGGACTCAAAATGTCAAAGAGAACATTACAACATCTTTACCATAGGAGAAGAATTCAACACTAGAGAAACCCTAGAGGCCCATGGAAAAATTGCAGGCGAAGAAAGCGTCGTAGTTTTGACAAAGAGTGAACAGGCTCTAGACAATGCTAGGCTCTAATATCATTGTCAAAATGCAAGATAAGATTAAATGGTAACCATGAGTTTTTTATCCACATGATATATATTTTGTAGAGAGATGGTCATCATGATAAACCCTTTGAAGACATGCAACTACTCATCAAATATGCTTTTAAGATGAGATGATGATTGCTTACTATTGGACCCACATGGAGGAGGAGGAGTTGGTGGATTATGAACTAGAGGAGGGGGGTTTTCAACAAATTTGGTATAGTCCCAAGGATTTTATCCATTCAAATTTCAAAGTCAACTTAGAAGGTCACCATACCGCAGTTTCTAGGCCTACCAGATCTTTAGAAAGAAAAGTTAAGAATTCAATAGGCAACTATCTAGCGGTTCGAAGGCCCTAACCCTTACTCCAGCCATGCACTATTCGAGTCCTTTAGTTTTGGCTAGCTCAGGGCCTAAGGATGTTTTTCAGGGGCTAGATAACTCTTCTTGGGGTGTGTGACTCTAAGTTTAGTTTCCCTATTGTCCCAGATATTGGAGGAAGACATACAATGTGTTACTACTTCCTTAGGGTTTTCAGAATTTTTTGAACATAGTGGGGGTTCTTCACTCTCAGAAGCCTCTCCAGATTGTTTTCATGTATATCCTTCATCTCAAGTGCCATCAGCCTCGCCCTCCTTCGATGAATTAGTGAAGGAGAGCCTTGCCTCGACAACGGAAGAAGGTCAAACTAACATCATGAATGGTCTTGTGGTTTTCAGGGAGAAACACTCTTGTGAATAAGAAGGAATTATGATTCAAAAGGAGTATGAGAAAGCGAGGAAGAGGAAAATCCATTGTAGTGTCAAGAAGAAGAACAAAGTCCTTCTTTCTCTATTTTTGGGATTCAATGTCACCATTCAAAATACTAAGGAAATGACCCAAAAATCCTTGGTGGGGCAAGTAAGGGGTTGAAAATTTAGGTCCTCAACCCTAAACGTGTGGGCGGACAATGAAATCTTACCTATTATAAAATTTTCTCCATAGGTGTCACTGTTAGCCCAAGGTTAGATTCATTTATGCTTCAAAGATGTAGCAGACACCCAGAAGGTACAATAAATGGTTTAGAAAACTGATTCATCTCCTATCCTTTTCAATTTCTAGATGTCCCTCTTTGATGAAAAGTAGGAGAGACTGGATATGGCCCCAGTCTAGGTTCATCTTCCAAGTCTTCCTCCTACCTAGTGGGATGCCCTAATTTTCAAAGATATAGGTAACTCATTGGGATCTTATTTAGCCCATGAATCTACATATTTAGAGATGGGGATTAAGACATACACCCATATTTTGGTTAATATGGACCTCATAGAAGGGCTTGTAGAAGGCATGGATATCGGGATTGGGGTGGAGTGTATTCAAATATTGGGTTATGAAGGAATACCTTTTAGGTGTATGCGGGGCCATAGGTATGGGCACCTGGCTAAAAACTATAAGCTTCCCTTTTCTTGCTTAGGACTATCCATCTAGAGGAAAGGACATATTAGGTTAGAAAAGGGTTCTAGATTGGAGGTTTTGGGCATTGAGGAAAAGCTAAATGGTGCAACTCCTCTCTGCAACACATCCTCCAAGTCGTTGGTGAAAATTGTCAAGATATGGTGTTTATGTTGTCAGTTTTCTAGAAGGCCTACTAAAGGGGTGGAGTTTCATTTCCTTGGATGCTAATGGAAGGTTAGGGGGTTTAGCAGTTGGATGGAAAGCCATAAATATTTGGGTATCCAATTCTCGAGGTTTGGATCCTAGTTTTTCCATTGAGGACAGAGAGGAAGAAATGGAGGGAGACATGGAGAGAGAGGTAGGGACAAGGAAAGAAAGGGAGGGAGGGAAGGAGAGAGAGGGAGAGAAAGGGAGAGCTAGAGACTAAAAATTATGCACACTATTTATTTTTTGTTATTAGAACGAAGGTTTGAGATTGTATTTTGTTGAGGAAAAGGTGAGAGGAAACCCTAATTTTAGGGGATGAAGTGGTTATGGTAGCAAGGAATCTTTTAAATGAAACATTTATTTTTCATGTTATAAAATGCCACCTGTTTAAGCAAACTACAAATGAAGTTCAAACCAAGTTGTAAAAATCTAGAATCTTTATTAAATATAAAATCATTTTATTGTTGAGAACTATCTAGGCTAGGAATGAAACTCCAACACCTTCCATTGACCAATTTTTAGTACACACTTCATTAGAGGCCTCTTTTATTCTCAATTTTATGCTTAAATGATAGGACTGCCACACAACTTCCCTCATTCCATGCTTTACTATATGCCTCTTATATATTCATAGCTTATTTATCATGTAGGAACCTCTAGGACATATGAATCCAACACACGACTCAACCCCTAAAAAATACATTTTATGCTTCCTCATAATGAAGGGGTTTATTATAACTCTTAAAGGAAGTTTAGATTATTGGTTGTGGGCCGATCCAAACCTTTCTATCGAAGATAGAGTTATGATGATGAGCCTTAGAAACTTAGCCTAAATCCCATGGAATGCTCTATATCCAACCCATAGCTAGCTTGATTAATCATATTTTATTATCTTTAATACCTTGTTTAGAATGAGATAGGTTTAGTATCGTACCTAGCCTAGTCATTAGCCCATGTGATTCTCTGAAACTATGCTACATGCATTGATTATCGTACTCCTTAAAGGTTGGTTTTGCAAGTGTGATTTTTTATCTTTGACATCCCATCTTGTATAATTCTCCCATAAATTATCTTTTTTTTTTCCGAATACAAAGAAGCACATATGATAGACCTTCAACATTCGTGTATTTTCCTCGAAAAGTGAGACACTTTGAAACAAAATTAGAGTTTGCATGTCATTCATTCAATATTTTGAACAACATGCAACTAATTATGGTAGGTATTGGAGTATTATGTTTGACATATATGTTTATATTTAGTTTCATTTTCTTAAGTCGAGATGGTATCAAGGAAAAATAATTTGGCCATTGGTTTGACTTTGGCTGACATAGGCCCTTAATATTTGTGCCCCTTGATATATTTTCCCTTTCGCTCTTGATTCAATTATTTTAAATGTTTTCCAACCTCATGTATAAAGTTTATCCTTATAAATTGAGTCACCTATACACCAATTTTAGTCATCGTTATCTAACAATATTGATCATTTGGAGGATGGGGATGGTGTGGTTCTAGGCCTTGCCTCTCAATGGAACATTTCTTTATCTATCTACTTGGGTTCCAACACACCTCCTTCCTAAATTACATGCACCTTCATTCTTTAGGGCTTACAACCTAATGTTATAATTACAAAAATGGATGAATGACAATACAATGTTAAGGAAAGTTCTCTTGCATGCCTTAAAGGGCCCTAGATTCATATGAAGACTCCTAGCTAATTTTTTTTTTTCTTCTAAGCTCAATGCATTTTTTAGTGCAACTTATTTGCTCACCATTCATTAGCTAGCATTCCTTCTTATTGTTCTTCTTTCGTGGACAGCTTGTGGCATAGTGTCCATGCTCATGAATACTCCCGCCCTCCATTTTTCCAAACATCATTTTTAATATTATGCCTTCAAATATAATTTTAATATCATACCCATTGTTTTTCTTATGGATGTTGAGCGCACTCTGTGATTCTTTGTAATGCCAACAATTGATTTAAAAGGAAGCTTCAAAAATCAATTCAATTTCATTCTAATAAATTTATTTTAAAAACATTGATGGCGAACCACACAATGAGTGGTTCGAAAGGCGTGTACCTTAAAAAATTTATGTGATTTATCCATAAGAGTTTTTAAAGTGGTGCATCTCCCTTGAGCATGAGCAACTCCCTCATAAATTTTCCTTGTATGCAAGGATTTTATTTTAGAGTAGTGCATTATCATAGTAGATATTACTCCTCTCCTGAAGGTGCCTCATTCCATAAGTGTGCACTCATGAATGCACCTGAGATGATGGTGTTAATCTCCTCAACTAGTGTGCCATACTTGGTGGGTGTGACCCAACAACTAATTCGTCTATCCTCGAAGGTGTCGTTATAAGCTTCTAGTTGTATTTAAGAATCTTTCTGACTGGTGTACCACAATCTAGCTCTGCAATCCTGGTGCTGCTCAACTTCTCAAGGCTGAGGTGAGACCAACTCGGACCAACTAGGTAATCTAACACTCTTGAGAAATTTATTTTTTTTCCAATAACCCAAGATTCTCCCCCAACTTGTCAAACTTCCCCTTTGTTAGGAGCTTTGTCAAACTATTAACCATATGCAACTTTTTTCAGAATGTGGTCCAACACTACTAACTCCCTAATGAACTTGGAATCTTAGGAAATTGTATTGAATATCAATGTGTTTGAAATGGTCATGACACATTGGATTTTCATAGAGCTTGATGTAACTTTGTTTCTCACAAGAGAAAATATTGGGCTTCAACAATTGATTGGTTGACACTACAATCAAGTTGCAAATCTAGATAGTTTCATAATAAGTATATGAAACTGCCACATACTTTGCTTCAGTGGAACTGAATGCAATTGTTGCTTTCTTCTTGTTGATTTAATAAAAATGATTTATAAAATGATAATAATGATGTTTAAAATGAGCCTTATGATGGTCTATTTATACACATTGATTGTTCATGAGGTGTAGGGGTATGTTTATAACATCACTACCCTTGAAAGCTTTGTCTTGAAAGCACAGTAATTAGAATTTTCTTTAGTTAAGCACATTTTTGTGGTGGAATGAAGTTTATCAGATATCTATTTATACTTTGTAGAGGTTTGACTTTGTTTTTCCTTTGAGTGTTGGTGAGGTTTCTTTGTATTTTTTGCATCATAGTCTAAAGTCTTTTGACCTGATTGTTTAACATGAAAGCTTTATGCTTATTTGCAATATATTTGAAATACTTGCATGATCAAGAAACTGTTATGGTTAATTAAATTACTAATTAGGTACTACAGAAAGAGGATGATGTTGAGAGGGCTTTCCTGGGTGACTCTGGGAGCAACCCGAAGGTGGTCAGACAAAGCTCTTCTAAGTTACAAATCTGAAGAGAAAAAACTGGTGATGTATATGTGGTTTCTCAACCTAGGTTGTATGGAAAATATTGGCAGATAGTGTTTACCTTTCTGTGTCTTCACGAAAGTAGGTTGTCTGGTCACAGAATAAGATCACTACATGTAGGTGATGGTTCTGTAGTAAGTTCTCAGTCTTATCTTTAGAATGTATAACATAGAGGATTAGGTTTTAATACAGGATATAATTTGATGAATTTGGAGATTTAGAGTTGAAGAAGAAATTGTGGTGATGTTTGGATGGGTGCTAATTTGTAGGGTTTTCAATTTTTTTAATTTTCTTTGTTGTGCTTTCTACCATGCTACCTAGTTGCTTTCCTGTTTCCCTAGCATTTTAACTTTTTCGATGTCTATCTCTCTATTGTTTCTTGCCCCATTTGAAATTCCATCCTTATTTGGTAGGTGTATTCTTCAATATAGTGTGAATATTTTTCCATCACACAACTTCTGTGGGGTTTTTCTACGCAAATAGCTTGTAAGGTCCATTCATAAGAGTATTTGATGAAATGAAATGATTATCGATGATCACCAACTAATGGTA
The DNA here is from genome assembly GCA_034641835.2 of Pinus albicaulis. Lineage (NCBI taxonomy): Eukaryota > Viridiplantae > Streptophyta > Pinopsida > Pinales > Pinaceae > Pinus > Pinus albicaulis. The sequence continues at coordinate 1,744,020,189 of CM076580.1, forward strand.
CCCGCAGTTATTTACTCTAACAATTCTACAGTTTTCTTGTGCCAAAAATTATACAACATTTTAACCTCATGAATTAGTCTCCTCTGTTCTCTTAGCTGATTCTATAAGCACTTATTGTTGTTGTCAAAGCTTTTACTCTCTAGTCCCATTGATCTATTTCAGTTATTTGTGGACATTGATCTATTTTCATTTCATTTCTTCAAATTTTCTGATTGTTATGTGCTTCCTTTCGCCAGTGCATTCTTTCTTACCTATGATTTTTTTGCTTAAGCATTCCAGCTAGCCAAAGCAATAGGGGCAGCAGGAGCCACGAAGTCCAGCCAGAGCCCAGCAGGGGCAGCGCAGAGGTAGCAGGAGCCACGCAGGGCTGACGCGGGCCCAGTTAGGGAAGCGCAGGGGCAGTGTAAGCCCTTCAGATGTGACACAGGCCCTTATTGAGCAGCGCAGAGGCCGACGCAGGCCAGTTAGGTTGACGTAGATGGATTCAAAGTAGCATATTACTTCCATTTTTATTTCTCTGTTGGGTGAACCAGTTTTGGTGCCTAGGATTGTTGTACTTAGATTATGCATAATAATGAAAACCCTCCAGAGCTAGCTGCACCGATTTTCCCACATTGGGTTTTTTCCGGGGATAGTTGTCCAGAAAATCCATGTGTCACTTTGTCTATGAGCATGTTATTCAGTATTTGATCTCTATGTGTAGGTTGCTAGTTGTATTTACTATTTACTTCACTAATTTATTGAATATTTCAGAAATTAACTTGTAACTTAATTCAAGTAGGAGAAGTAAATCAAGATACTGCAATAGGGTTTCTTAAATTAAGAAATTTTCACATTCCCTAGGTCTAGCCCCATTAGGTCACCTAGGGCAACAATTTCCCAGGAATCTAGCTAGAGGAAAACTTATATCTCCTAGAGGCAGCTGCTTTGCTAGGTTCCCTCACTCTCCTCAGAACTTGGGCCAATTCCGACGGTGAAATCTTTGGATACCTCAAGCCCTAGCTCTAGGATCAAGTTTTTCCTAGGTGTTACCAAGGATAGAACCTAGTAGGATCAATTTGACCTATCGAAGTAAAAACACTTGTCTGATCCTTTCCCATCACCTTGTCTAGGATAGGAACATCATTGGTTACTAAATTCCATCCCTGGACCTGGGCTGGGTCCACTTGGCCCTATGTGGTCCCATTTGGTGTCAAAGGCCTTTCATCAAGGACCATTTGGGAATCCAAAGTTTCCAAAGGATTTTAGGGATTGAGAACTTCCTTCATAAGTCTTATTCTTCTCCCTCAACCCTTCAATCCCCCTCCTCTCTCCCTAGAAGGTAATTTCCTTGCTTAAAAGGAAAGCAAGTCCCACTCTTTATTTTATCCCAGGGAAAGGGTTTCGAGGGTCACTTCCCACCTATTCATTGATAAAACCCTAAACAACCAAGGGTCAAGGGTATTTTTATTATTAAAAATAAGATAAAACCCTAAACAACCAAAACCCTAACCTGAGGAGATGTAACACCAAGATTTTATGGGCCCCATTGGGGTTAGTTGGGAAGCCAACTTCTCGGGGTCGTAACTTGGTCATATGATCTTCGTTTGATGCACATGATACCTCGTTAGAAAGATCTCTTCGAGGAATACAAATACTAATATTATTTCTATTAAATCGCCAAACCTTTCATGCCCAAAAAACATCGTTTGGGGCCTCAAAACGGCTTCGAAAGTTCAGGACCTGAAAAAACTAACAAAAATAGTAAATTGTGCTATAATTAAGGAAACTGAAAAACTGAAAGAGACAATGGTGTTGGGGTTCCTATGTTTTGGCTAGATTGTCAAAACCAAAAGATAAGACAACATCAAACTACTTTGGGATTCAAGGATCTAGCCCTCCTGGATCCAGAGAGGGATCTCTCTATGAATGAGTTCAAAGATGTGATCTTTAGAACCTGAAATGTGATTTTAGGCTAGTTATGAAGAGCGTGGGTTTTGTTTGTTTGTTTTTGGTTGGGAAAAGACATGATGAAGGTGAAAGTAGTTCAAAATAAAGGGTGAAGATGTATGCAAGTGAAGGAATGATTCGGCTGACAGAAAAGGAAAAAACAGTTTAACCCATTGGGCTATGGAGTCATAGGAGGATTTTAATTGGACAACAAGGTTCTATGGGGCAAGTCACTTATGTCAAAGGATATCTTAAAGTGATTTATGGAATGAAACAGATAGGAAATGGAGAAACAAACAAATGAAGAACAGTGAACAGCCTAAGATCAAATAAGTGCTTTCAAACTATTTTTCTTCGGCATGTACTTAGGGAAAACATAAAAGTATTATGAGATCAGGTAAGTACTTTTAAACCAACCTGCATTGAAGTACTTTTAGTTGGAAAACATTTTAAAAACAGTTGGAATAGATTAAGATTAGGTGAGTGCTTTCAAACTACCTTGCTTTCAGCATATTCAAATAAGAGAACCATAGATAACAGTCACAAAGAGAAATTTATATAAGGCAGGTGCTTTCAAACCAACCTGCTTTAATATACTCTAAAGGAAAACACAGAACTACTCGTCATAAAGAGAAATCTAGATCAGGCAAGTGCTTTGAAACCAACCTGCTTTAATATACGCTTCAAAGAGAACGTTCGAATGAAGAAAACATAGAAATAAAGCTTTCAGTAAGAGTGGGGTACTGTTGAGAGTAAATCCTAGCTCTATGTTTGCCGCTCTTTATCAAAGAAAGTGGACAGAGTGAAAAACATTAAAGAAAATAACAATTGACAGTGAGGAACACATCACCATTGACACAAATCAGGATCCCATAAATCAACAGCTTGTATTTGATGTTAAAACCAGTTACAATCAGCAAGCCCAGTGGGTCTCTACAACTTCAAACTTCTCATATCATCTTATGTATCTTCAAGTCACAAACAGGGCATCAGTAGCTTCAGAAACTATTACATGCATTCAGATGTCCAGAGACCAACATTTTCTCATCTTCTATAAAAGTATTTATAGAAGAATGAGGAGGTGGGATCTGATAAAAGATCTCCTGGGTCAATTAATACGAACTAATGGCTCCTCGGCCTTTGAGGGGCTCGATGAGGTAATTTACAGATGATCTGTCTGTATTATATTGATGTACATTTATGAATTAAGCTCGGTGGGAGCCTTTGTTGACTTTTGAGGCTCTGTGTCATGTTGAAGTAACTCTGTTTCTGCTCCCCGAGGCCTAATGATCGAAAATATTTGTTTCTGGGCTGTTATTAATCTTTAAAATAGTTTTGCCAACAATTGGAGATAATATCTTTGATTTGTATTAATTGTTCAGCTGTCTTTGGGCAAACACCTCTTGTTTCAGATAATGACTAAGCCTTCTTTGATTTCTGTGAGGTGTCAGGTGCCTTTAGGAGTTGGAGAGGGTTCGATTAGCCTCTGCTTAGGGTGGTGGAAGCTTTCTTGGATCGACAGATGTCTTCGTCTCTTCCTAAAACACCTTTAATTCACTTGAGATCTATGTTTTTAGGTCTGATCAGGCTTATCCTGTGCCTTCCGGTATTTATGATGTCTTTATCCATGGATTTAGGCTTTTGATCTGCTAAATATGCGCGTTAATCCTTCAAACATGAGTTTTTGCTTTGGTTTAGATCTTTAACACTGATACTCTTTACTTCTTTTATGTATTGTTGTGTCTTGTTGATGTGAAGGCTACGCAGGGCTCATACGGCATCAATGCCTCATGAAACATTGACGAGTCGTGGAGTTTGAGCCCAGCAAATGGTTCCCTTTGATGAATCAAAGGCACGGGAATCGTCATTCCCAGCCTTCGACTTTTCTTTCATTTATAATGGAAAACCATTAATCACCTGCAAAACACGAAACCAATTAAGAAATCCTGCGTTCTAGGTTAACCTGCTTCAGAGGCGTGGCTAGAGAGCAGGGCCGTTGGATGGCATCATCCAACGGTTGGGATTCATTTAGAAGAGGTCAAATGAGGATGGAGGAAGACAATAAATCAGATCCGTCGATCGCACAGAGATCGAAGGTGCGGATTAGTCAAAAAACATAAGGTGGAAAGGCGAAAGGCGATGGAATAATGCAGGAAATATCTAGGACCGTCTGATCTGGACACGTGGACGGTCCAGATCCAATCGGAGGATCGCAATTGACAGGGAGAGAATAAGGGTGCGATGGAAATCTCCAATGTGATTATGCGATTGGGGAGGGCGATGCGATTGCGCGTTAACCGTTGATCTGAGGATCAGATCAACGGTGGGGAATGAATCGGAGGGATGGCTAATCGGGGGAAAAAACAAATGTACTGAATGAAAAATGCGATGCGATGTAGCATGGGCCGTTGGATTGGCCTTAGATCAACGGTCAATATCTTTTCAGCTTACGCACTGGCAGAAACCATTTATACTTTATGAAAACGAAAACTTAATACAAACAAAGGTTTTAATGCTTTGGGGGCGGAATATATATTTATGAAATGTTTGGCACCCGATTGCAGGGCCTTTGATTATATGAAACGATAATAGGTCCAGGGCTTATATATAAAGGGCCAATCGCATCGGAACTGTCAGGCCTGGTCTTTCAATCAACCCATTTGAAACTTGCGATGCGATTTAAGTGTCTTGGGACTCTAGCACCTGGTTCTAGGGTGCAGGCACGTGGAGGGGAAGTGGTTTAGGCTTAGCCCAAGGGGGCTTAAGTATTTAATATAGAAAAGGCATTTTTTATGGATTTTCAATGGTTTTCAAAAGAATTTGAGGTTTTCGGCAGAGTTCAAAAAAGAGTTTTAAACTCTGCAAAGGAGATTTTATGAAGGGGAGATGAGGAAAATGGAAAATAGAGGAAAATGATGGAAAAAAGAGAGTAAAAATGAAGGTTAGTTTCTGAGTGAAGGAAGGGGAGAAAAGGGGATTTTATAGCAGTATTTCTCATGGAAATTTTAGCAGAATTTCTGAGTTCTGAAGGGAAACAGCAGTGAATATTTTCATACAAGGACATGAGATCTTCCAGAGGCTTCAAGAGATAACATTTTTGCAATAAAACTGTTCCTTGAAGGCTCCAAAATGTTTTGGCCACCTTTTGATAGAACACATTTTATAGGTGGCCAACAAATGGCTAGGGCCTAAGTGGAATAGGCGGGTGGCCACCAATATCCACCTCGATCACCTTAAATAAAATTTCTTGAGCTAACTCAATCATCATGACTTAGTTAATTGACACAAGTTGTTATGAGATGAAATTACAATTTATTGTCCAATTTATTTAAGGGAAAAATAAATTAGACGCCTCACATTCCTCACTCTTGGCACATCAAAATTCCTCACCAGTGTGGGTGCATTTTTGTCCTTTCTAGTTTCCAATTTCACTATTTCATGTTGTAAATTTCAACACTCCCTCTCAACAAGAAAGGAATTCAATCTGTCTCAACCGGCACTCAAATGTTCTCCGTACAAGCACACTTTCCAGTGTTGTTTGCACCGCAAATCTTGAACCTAATAGCCTCTAAACAACCGAATCCGTATAATGCATCCGTCATCAACACTACATCTGTACAGGCTACCATCGCACCTATCTACAACTAGATTCTTCCGCAATGTTGCCGATATCCCATCCGCACCCTTTAAACTGTTGCTAACTATATTTGTGCTCCAATATTTGACATCTATCACTCTGATTTTTGTCTTGTTGACATCTGACTACATCAATCTAACCGATCCTTCCTACTATCGTTGTACCATGTGGCCCTCGTAGGTAAATGTGTTCGATCCATGAGACACGCCATCTCAATGGACCTTGCCCAAATTTATTATCTTGGGATTATGTCTACACATAACCCCACCTTACACCTCGAGGTATGGCTGCTCCCTCCTCCCATCTGACTCGAAATTTCCCCCTCATGGAGATCTTTGCTTGAGTGGACGCTTCCACTCGGTCTCCTCTATGCTTCTCCAATTGTGGCAGCTACTCCACAACCTTCTGAGACTGCTTCTCATGAGGATGCATATTGAGAGGTAATTTATGCTCCCTCTAAACCACCAAGTCTCTGACTTCTGCCTTTCTCCTCAAAAATTTGCATGCATCTGGTACCTCAAGTGCATATAGGTTCTTGACTCGCGCACAATGTAATTGTCCCGAAGTTACAAAAAGTTTCTAAAAAAGAGTTGATTTTAAATCGATGATATCTCTCTCATCTGAGCTCTGATTTGACCAATTTTTTTTTCCATTTGGGTATATTTTTGCAAGGAATCCAAATATTCTATTTGTTTTCGAAAAATTTACACCAAAATATTCAAATATTCTCTACAAACTCGCCACCCAAAAAATTCCTGCTCTGATGCCATGTAGAAAATCTAACCAATGAGATTCAATATGATCTTGTAATCTACTAAAACAAGATACTAAATCCTTCCTACAATTTACTGAAACAAAACACGATCGCAAAATCATATATAAGTAAGAGAAATAAATTATCAATCGCACAACAACATGATGTATTTGGGGAAATAAACTAATCAAAACCCCTCTATCTCTATTATGTATTAAGTCAAGGAATCATGAAACAATACAATGCTTAATCTCTCATGAGATTCTCTAGCATTCTGTCAATTGTCTCCTGTTGATCTAGGAAAACTCGGTCTAGTACTTAGCCAATTCTCATCCTTACTTCAGCCTGCCTTGCTCATGCAATTCCTAGGGAATTAACTCCATATTAATTAGGAAAATCAGTCTTCCTTGATTGCGCAATCCATCATGGCATCCCAATGACTTTATAATTGCACATGGGAAATTTTCTCTAAATACAAATGATAGTTATGTTCCCATTAACCTCTATCTCAACTGGGTATTCCTTGAAACTGACATGCATGCAACTGTTAATAGTGAATTATTAGTTATTCGATTGATCACTCATTGTGAGTTAAATTTAATTTAATTTACTGGACCTCTCACTAGCTCATCACTCAGTTAGAACTAGTTAAACTGATTTTAACTCATTTAATTGAGTTAATTACACTTGCACCCCACTAATGCATCAACTTCAATTGGACCGCAAAAATATTAGAATCCTTTTAGATGCTTCATCTTAGACCCTCAACTCTAATTTCTTGAGCTAACTCGGTCATCATGACTTAATTAACTGACACAAGTTGTTATGAGATGAAATTACAATTTATTGTCCAATTTATTTAAGGGAACAATAATTTAGACGCCCCACATTCCTCACTCATGGTGCATCAAAATTCCTCACCAGTGTGGGTGATTTTTTTTTTGTCCTTTCTAGTTTCCAATTTCACTATTTCTTATTGCAAATTTCAACATTTCAGAATTTGATGCGGCCTCCACACAAAGACACCATTGAAATCACGTGCCCAGATTCTCATGAGAAACCTACCTTAAGCTTGATATGCCAGAAGAGAAGCAACAATATTCCATCCTACTTCCTAGCGCAAACCAACAATTAAGGCATGCAACATTCTTCTGAACCCTCACATGATGATCTTGCTCTTGGAGGATGATCATGACCTCCCTTTAGCAACCCTTAATCTACCCTCGTACTCGACCTACTTTAGGACTACATTTCTCTTCACCCCCGTGATGTGCCAGATTGTGGGAATACATGTCAAACATGCTAAGATGTGCCAAGTGATAAGGCATGCCAAGATGTGCAAGGGTGTTTCAATGCATGTCAGGGACTTTCAATACAACAAAAGGGAGAAAAAAGTTAAACTACAAGGAAATGAACACATAAGAGGGTTAATAAGCCATCAATTTACCTTTTCCAAGAGGGGCATGCTAGGCACACTAACACTAGGTGGCAATAGGTGGCAAGTGCAAAGTTTTAGTGCATTCTAAGTGCCAAGTATTCCTTTGTTGCTTCTCATCTACTTTCCAACAATTTATCATCACAAATAATTTTAATATTAAACCATGCTAAATCATACCAAGACATTTCAACGTATTCCATACATGCTAAGACTTTCCAAGCGCCAACACATGCCAAGCGCCAATATGTGTCAGGGACTAGTGTTATGCATGTTATGAAGTGGAAGGGAATGTTGAAGAGTGCTAAGGTGTGCTATAGAGTGAAAATGCATGTTGATGAGTGTTAAGGAGTACTAGGAAAAAACATTAAGGGAGCACTAGGTAAAAATTCAATGAATATGAGGAACATGTACTGCCAGAGACTAGTGTTAATGGTTAGTGTTAGTCATCATGCCAAGGAGGGAATGACAAGGTATGCTAAGCATTGGTAAGGCATGCTAGGGAATATCAAGGCATGTTAAGAACTCCCAAAGTGTGCTTGGGAGTTCCAGGGTGTGCTAATTATATCATGTGCCAATTAATATTGCCAAGATATGCCAATACATGCTAGGTGCTAAGGATGTGGCATAGGGTGCGAGGGTATATCAATATGTGTCAAAGGCAACAAAAGGAAGAACCAATAAGAGGGTTAATAAGTCAAAACTTTATCTTTTTGAAAAGGGGCATGCTAGGCACACTAATAATAGGTCCCAATACATGCCAAGTGGCATTGTGTGCCAAGTGCTAATGTATGTCAATGCATTCAACGAAGGTGTTCCAAGGCATGCTAGGGACTATATGCAGCATGCCAACACATGATAGGAGATTTCAATGTTGTGCTAGCACATGCCACCATGTGCTTGGGCGTCAGTGTCATCATAAGATGTTCTAGGTACAAAGATGTTCCAAGACATGTGGGGTGGTAAGAAATGTTAGTGTGTGCCAAAGCATTAATTTAAGGTGTGCCCAGATTGTTGAGGATTGTTAGGTCTTTCTCATTAATAGAATTGTCAGAGGTTGATTATGTATTAAATAATATATTTCCTACACACAATAGTGGAACTTTATCTAAATGGAATTTTCTAGATAATAAAAATAATAGATATGAATCATGTGTTGAATCATAGGAAATCTCTATTCGTAGTCATTACTTGAGGGAAATGATACACGCTTATTACTTCTTAAAAAATTGACTGACCCTAACCACTATGGCCTTGGACATATTATAAAAAATGCTCCACAATAATGGTATTAAATCGCTATCTTTTGAAAAAAAATATATTAACAGGCACATAGCGTCATCAAAAACTCATTGGAATGATCAATGATGACAAACTTTTTGTGATCGTCACCAAAAGTAACAAAAAGAGCATTGGTGAGGGTCAGTAAAAGTTCATCACTAGAAGTGTCACCAAAGAGAGAATTAGTGATGGGCCTTTAATGACCCTCACCAAAAGTGAAATGTATTTGGTGACGGACCATAAAGAACCATCACTATATACACTTACAGTGACAGTTTTTAGTGATCAATGATGACGGACATTTTTTGACCGTCACCAAAAGTAACAAAAAGAGCATTGGTGAGGGTCATTAAACGTTCGTCACTAGAATTGTCACCAAAGAGAGAATTAGTGATGGGCTTTTAACGAACCTCACCAAAAGTGTCACTAAAAATGTCTTTGGTGACGGACCATAAAGGACCATCAGTATATACACTTACAGTGACAGTTTTTAAATGACCGTCACCATATGTGACATTGGTGACGGACCTTAAAGGTCCGTCACAAGCATGACCCTCACCAATGTGCTTTTTTCTTGTAGTGAGCGAGGGTTCCTATCTTCAATCTGCAGCCAAACACAAACATTAGTGCCGCAATTAGGTAAAACCCCACGATTTTACTTCATTAATCAAAATATCCCAATCAGACAAGTCAGGGTATTTACCTCAGGAGTTTATCATAACAAATGTGGGTAAATTAAGCAAAAAGGGGTAAAAAAGGATGACAAAAGTGGGCAAAGAAATAGTCGAATTCGGTTCCCAACATCTCCCCCCAGCTAGCCTTCTACATGCTCTCATGTAGCCCGCTGACCCCGAAGATCCAGGTTCTGCAACCTGTGAGCTTCATGAAGCCCAGCAAGATCGTACTCCAGAGACATTTATGTCCCTAAGACTTTAAGCCCATCTGAAAGAAGGACCTCCTTCCACCAGTTTGCTGGAACGTTATAAGATGGAGTATAGACTTCTGATGGTAGCCAAAGAACAAGATACTAAAATCAAAGCCCCATCCACCAAGTGCCACATGTTTGGACACATGCCACGTACCTTGGTACTCAAGTGAGTACTCGTGCAAAATTGGGTGCCCCAAAAGGCTCCCTGCTTCTGACAGCTATTGGTGACATCATCCATCTCCTCTGACAAGCATGCAGAGCTTCCTTTTGAAAAGCAGTTATCTGATTAACACAAAGATCAAGGCACCACCTTTGTGTCCTCAACATTCTGGCTTTGTTTTCCTCAAACTTCAAAAAGGCATAATTCTTGTTGAATACAGTATCTGACCTTTCATGCTCTGCCCTTATTATAAATGGCTTAGTGACTTGGTTAGATTCAAAAGTGTCACAAGCCTTCCGCCAATGAATTTGATTGAAGGTATAAGAGGTGAGGGCCCTCAGATGAATGTCCCCCACATATGGGACCAGATTAAAATTCCTATCGAACCGTAGCAAATACCCATGCAAATAAAACTCACACATCAAATGCTGAGTTGGCACATTGTGATTCCTCATAATCTGGAGGAATTGTACACCATCCTCAATCTCATAACTAACCTCATTCTTAATGCTTTCCATGCAAAATAAAAGAAAACGATCATGCAAAAACAAAGAATAGCAAGAAGCAGGGGGGCGACATGCCATCACCTCTTGCACCAGACTGAACATTTGTTCCCTATCATTTTTCACCTCGGCCACCTGCTTTTCCAGCTGCTCCATCTTGAGCTGCTGCTTGGCATGCCTCAACTTCATAATATTCATACACTCCACATAGCTGAAGATGGTTGCGGAGGCTTTCTCTTCAGTTCTTTTGATTTAATTTTCATACTAGGCCGCAGTGGATTTCCATGTCTATAGCTCGGCCATGAGGGCGTATTCTCAGGCTTCAAAGAGCTGTTTAAGTGGTTCTGTCTCGGTTCCTGCTTCGACCCTGTCAACCCTGGGTCTCTTGGCTCTCCATATATACCTGTTTATCTTCTTCTGCATCTTATACACTTTGCTCCTCAAACTCCTCACTTCCATTTTCAACCACATTGTTTCTCTAAACTGATGTTGATATCTTTGCTCAACAGGTGGTCTTTGCGACTTACCAAACTCTACTTCCTCTTACTTCACCTGTACTTCCTCGGCTCCAACTGTTTGAGGTGAGTTCCTTGGAGCTGCCTCTGCCGGGTTGAGAGATGGTCCGATTTCCGCTGCCTGCCCTTATTCTATCCTTTCTTTCTTTACCCTTTTGATACCTTCATGCGCCACTGGTGGATTCGTCGGGACCACTTCGCTTGGCCCCTCCTCTCCACCAATGGTTATTCCTTCTTCAAGTACATTTTCCTCAATCAACAGTGGCCCAATAGGATCCCCTTCTACTGATGTGCCTGCTGAGGTTTCTTCCAGTTGCAGCATTCATTTCAAATTTGGAGGCATTGGAATGGCCACATTTTTTTCTTCTCTTTGCTGTGGAGAACGGGTTACCCGCGCCCCCTTTGGAAAAAATATAGGAAACTGGAACATATTTTTTCTATCCAATCCTAGGGTCGACACTGGTTCTTGTGGAGCAGCATCAGCCTCACTCCTCGCTTCACCTGCCATTTCCCTTGTAGCTTTCATAGTCAGGGTGGTCATTACTATTTCCTCCACAGGTTCCATATTAACAGGGGATCCCTATGGAGTGGCCTCTGTGCCAATTACCCTGTCTATCTGCTGAACTGGCTTTGTGGACTGGGCTGGTTCTCGTGGAGTAGCCTCAGGCGAAATGCCAGTAAGAATTTCTGCAACTTCAATTGGTTCGGCTTGCATTTGTAAAGCCGACTCCTCTTTACATCCCTTGGCTTCCATCTCCATTTCCTCAGGCTCTTCCTGATCAACATAATCGTCCTCCTTGTCTCCCTGCATGGCCTCATCCCTTTGCGTCATTTCAGGTTCCTCTGTCATAGCAGCTATAACAGCTTCAATTTCTTCTTCAGTGGAGTTTCGGAAACACTCCCACGGAATCAGAATCCTGTCAATAGCGTTCAATACTAATAACCACACCAGTCCATGGTGGGAAAGGACTGCTAGCACCTATCGTACATCTCGAGCCGAGTTCACCATCAGATTCAAGCTTCTCAAAAGAAAATAAGGTACATTCATTGAAAAGGTTTTCGCTTGGGGAAATCGCAGGTGTGCCAGTATACACAGATGGTATTTAAAGATAGTAGAATATCTCCCTTCGTAGGTTATGTATTTGATTACATCCTCTGCAACATCACTCCATGGCCGCGATAATGAAATTCTATCGTACCCCTGGCCTTTCTGTACAATACTCTCCCCGGTTTGAAGAAAATCTTCGGGGAATTCCGGAAGAGGAGTTCTTCTGGAAAACCATCGTTCACCTCCCTATGGCAGTCCTCTAACCTCTGCAATAATTTCCTCTGTAACTGGGATTTCGAGTCTGTGAACCCGAGAAAATCCTTCTTCTACGTTCAGTGCAAATTCCAGTGTAATTTCCTCATCCCAGTCATTTAGTCTATCCAAGTAGACGTCCCAACTTTCATTTACAAATATCTACCATACTTCCCTATTGCGTCGGATCCTTGTTGAATCGTTGGGCTCATGGTGAACAGATCGACCACCCATTGCTGCGAAGGCAAAAGCGGCACAATGGCTACAGTCGGCTGGCAGGGGAAGAGTGGCAGGCTCCGAACTGTTAGTAACTGTAACAACGTCATGGCCATTTCTAAATATAATGGATAAAACAGTACTGGTATGTTTGAAATTAATTAATAGATTGCAGTGGTACTGTTAGATACACTTGGTTTTAATACAGAATGTTTACAAGGTGACTGATGTGACTCTTATGCGTGCAAGTATGCATCCCAACTCAACGGTATAATTACAAGGTACTTAAAGTCATTAAATTTAATTTAGTAATGGTCATGTGTCATAAGTAACTTTGTTAAGTACACCATCAGTTATTATGATGGTACCTTCCCCCCCAACTTAAAATGACGGCCGTCCTTGGCATGCTCTGACTATCCTTTCGGAATATTTAATTAAATCCGTAAAAGTCAGCGGAGACGTACCTGCAGACTTACCTTAAGGTGGAGTAATAGAAAAAGTGTTTATCATGAATAGTGAGTAGCAACAAGAGTGAATGACGTCAGTTGTAGAGTAATGGCGGTTGTAGAGTAACAGTAGTTGCGGAGTAACGATAGTTGCGGAGTAACGACAGTGACGGAGTAACAACAGTTACGAAGTAACAACAACTATGGAATCAGAGTAGCTACGGAGTAACAGCATCGATGGTGTAACAGTAGTTTCGGAGTAGAAAAAATCTTCAGAGTAACAACATCATTGGTGTAACAGTAACTTCGGAGTAACAGCAACAACGGTGTGGCAGCAACTTCAGAGTAACAACAACAGCGGTGTAGCAGCAACTTCAGAGTAACAACAACAACAGTAGCAGCACTTCAAAGTAACAACAACAGCAATGTAACAGCAAATATGGAGTAACAGAAATAGTAGTGTAGCAGCAACTCTGGAGTAACAACACCAACAATATAGCTTTCCTCCAAGCCGAAAATCTTTAATTCCTGCAAAACACAAACAAGTGAGAAATAACCACATTTTTTTTTTCTTTTTTTTTTTCTTTTTTTGAAACTATTATTATTATTATTATTATTTTTTATTTTATTTTTTTTAATGGGGGGTGAGAGTGTCTTCTGTTGCAATAATCATTAAATCAGCTGAATGTGAAAGGGTTTTAACAAAGGCATCTTTAGAGGCTCGACGATGATATAATTTTAGATGGTGTCCATTTAATACAAATGAAGTCTTATTCTCATCAATTGTAATTAGTCTAATTTCTCCATTATCGAACACCGCATCCACTTGATATGGTCCCATCCAGCGAGTATAAATTTGGCCCTTGAAGTCCTTAAATCTGGAGTCATACAGTAACACCCAATCCCCTTCATGAAACACCTTAGTTTTAATAAAATTTTCATGCCATTTCATCCTTTGCTGTTGAACAACAGTGGTTCTCTGGATAGCTGCTAATCGAATCTCCTCTAACTCATTTAGCTGTTCCAGTCGGTGCTTCTATGCTTCTGATAAATCCAAGCCTACTTCCAGGGCTGTTCTGTGTGTTCTAATTTCAAATTCCACTAGAAACGGGGGAGATTTCCCATAGACTAATTCAAAGGGGGAAAATCCTGTTGTATTCTGCCATGTTGTCCTATAGGCCTTTAAAGCTTCTAGAGGTTTCTATGCCCAATCCCAACGATTACTTGCTACTATCTTTGTCAATATATTTTCCAGTACCTTGTTTGTACTCTCTACTTGTCCATTCGCCTATGGATGATAGGGGGTTGTTGTTTTGTGTTTGACCCCATACTTCTGCATCAATTTCTCTATCATATGAGATGTGAACTATGATCCTCCATCTAATACAATTTCTCTTGGAGTCCCATACCTAGCAAAGATCTATTAATAAAAAAGTCTGATACTACTTGCTCTGTTGCCCTTGTGACTACTCTAGCTTCCACCCATTTAGTTACATAATCAGTACAAACTAGGATGTAAGCTTTTTGATGAGAAGGTGGGTTAAAGGGGCAAAAAACATCAATGGCCCATCTCTGAAATGGTTCAACGACTATCTGGGGTTGAAGAGGCATTTCATCTACTTTCCCAGGTTGTCCCATCCTTTGACAGCTATCACACCTTCTAATATAATCTCGAGCATCGTGAAAAATGGAGGGCCAATAGTATCCCATCTGCATCACTTTATGGCCTGTCCATTTATCTGCAAAATGTCCTCCACAGGGTCCATCATGTACGGCCTTTAGGATATCATAAATATCATCTCTTGCCACACAATGCCGAATCTGCTGATCAATCCCTGTATGGAGAAGATATCCTGCCATCCATGAATAATGGGCACTCTTATGAATGATCTTCCTCTGCTCCTTATAAGATACGTGACGGGGCACTTCATCTATAGCAAGATAATTAGCAATATCTGCATACCATGGAGTATTAGTAGATACTGCAAAAATATTCTCATCTGGAAAATTATCATCAACTGGAGTATTCTTACCATCATGTTCTAACCTAAATACGAAATCTGCAACCACATTGTCCTTCCTAGGTTTATCTATTATAGTAATATTAAATTATTGTAGTAGCAACAGCCATCGTGTAACACGACCAGGGGTAACAGGTTTATTCATTAAATACCTGATGGCAGCATGATCAGTGTGCACAAAGGTAGAATACCTGGTAATATAATGCCGGAACTTGTTGATGGCATAGACAACAACAAGGAACTCCTTCTCAGTCACCGTGTAATTTAATTCAGCCGGAGCTAGATTTTTACTAACATAGTAGACTGCATAAGGGACTTTATCTTCTTGTTGTCCTAATACTGCACCAATTACTGTTTGAGAAGCATCTGTATGAATATGGAAAGATAATGCCCAGTCTGGTCCCCTATGAACCGGAGTACTACAGACTAATTCCTTAATCTTTGCAAAGGCTACCTCACAGTCCTCTGTCCACACAAATTTTGAGTCTTTTGTCAGTAATTGAAATAATGGGTGGGCTACTTTTGAAAAATTTTCCATAAAGCGCCTATAATAACTAGCATACCCAATAAAAATACGTACCTGTGTGGGCGTTTTGGGTGTTGGAAAGTTCAGAATTACCTTTACCTTTACTGGGTCCATCTTGATTCCTTCAGCCGAAAGTAAATGTCCCAGAACAATTCCTTGTGCCATCATCATGTGACACTTTACTGTACTCAGGGAAAGATGTGCTTGTATGCACCTTTCAAGGAATTTTTCTAAATTTTTCAGCCCCTCCAGGAATGAGTCCCTATAGGGAGTAAAATCATACATATAGATTTCAACACCATCATCTATTAAATCAGAGAAGATTCCCAAGATTTCCCTCTGAAATGTTGCAGGGGCGTTACATAGGCCAAGAGGAAGGACCCGGTATGCAAATGTTCCCCAAGGGCATGTGAAAGTGGTCTTGTCCTGATCTTCAGGAGCAATTTGGATTTGGTTGTATCCACTATACCCATCCAGAAATGAGAATAATTTCTTACCAGCCAATGTGTCTAACACTTGATCGATAAATGGCGGGGGGAAATGATCCTTCTGTGTTGCCTCATTTAACTCTCGGTAGTCCACGCAGATTCGCCACTTACCATTTTTCTTAGGAGCCATTACTAATGGTGAAACCCATTGGCTTTCTGAGATAGGGTAGATAAAACCTACATCTAGTAATTTCTGAAGCTCTTCTTTCACAATTTTTTTAATGCCGGGTTCATCCTTCTCTAAGGCTGTCTTATAGGGCGACAATCTTCTTTGATGTATATATAATGGGTGCAAAAATTATCAAGAATCCCCTTCATGTCTGAGTAATCCCAGGCGAAGGCTTCCTTATACTTCTGAAGAACATCTATCAGTTGCCTCCTCTGGGACTCTGACAGACCTGGATTGATGTTCAGGGTTTTTCCTCATTCTATCTCCACTTGGACGCTTTCGTGAGGTGCATCAACATCTTCTTCTAATTCTTCTACTGTCTCAATATCTTCCTGAGTCTCACAGCTTGAAATAGATTCTAAGGCTTGCTGATTTGATTCTGCAATGGAACAAGGATCGTTCATAAAGGAAGTGATTACATCATCTTCTGATTCCATCTTCAATTGAAGGGCCTGGCCGATAGTAAGGACCCGTCTCACCTCTTCCTCTTGCTCTTCGACTTCCACCATAGATATAGCCTCCTTGCTGGCTGCTGACTTCTTGGATGCATCTGGTTCTGTCGATGGGTATAGCACCATATTCTTGGTGTTATGACCATTGGAATTGACCATATCTCCTGATCAGCATCCAATATACATGTTTGCAGTAGCCATCCATGGCCTCCCCAAAATCAAAGGGTGGCCTCCCACTGAATACTATGTATGCAACACCAGGAAATCGACCACGTAATGCCATGCATCTACTGAAATTGTCACATCCTCCAGCTTTCCCACAGGTTTGATTGTGGACCTGTCTGCCAATTCGAGCACTGTAGGTGTATACTTCAAATTCTGAAGGCCTAATGTATGCACGGTTTCAGTAGTGATGACATTGATGGTTGCACCCAGGTCTACCAGTACGTTTGGAATTTCTACTCCATTAATTTGTACTATCAGAACTAGGTTTCTTGGGTCTCCATACTTTACTGGTGTTGATTTCCCCATCATGAAGTCTGATAGTTTTCTCATAACATGTATAGTGAGGGGGTCCTTAGTTTTTTTTGCAGGTTTCTCTGAACAATACTCCCTAAGAGTCTTTGCATATATTGACACATCTTTCATGGATTGTAACAAGGGAATTTTAACAAAAAAATTATGTAATTCTCCTAGTAAGTCAAATTCAGCTTGTGGAATGGGTTTACTCACAATCAGTCTCTCTGGGTAGGGTGGTTCAGATTGAAATTGTTTTACAGGAGGTGCTTTAACAACTTGTTTCAGTTCTTTATGAGTTGGCTATGCCTCTCTGTCTTCATTATTAAGATGTTCAATGATAATTAGAGGGGGTTGAGCATTAATTGTCCAACCAGATCGCAAATTCATTTCATACAGATTAGTTGTAGAAATTTTATACGAAGGGAGGTTAAGGACATCGGCTTGATGAGATCCCTTATTATTGGGGTTAGGGTTAGCCTGCATTGGAAGCTGAGGATGGACAGGTTGGTTACTAAGAGGCAAAGTGGAGGGTAGTTGGAGCTGCTGTGGTATCTGTTGCTGTGGCATCTGTTGAGGGAACTACCCTATAGATGGTCCTCACCAAGTTGGAGCCCATGATGAGCTCATACTAGCCTGAGGGTTCCATTGCTACCAGAGTGGGTGCTGGTATTGTGGACACATAGGGGAGCAAGGTATGTGTTGGGGATTCATGTTATAATTATTTAAATACTGAGATGGATCCAGATACATACCTTGATTTCCCATTGGTGGTCGAAATTGCCATGGTTTCCTGGTGCCCATAAGATACAACTGCTCCGTGTCCTCCCCTTCTCCTTGAAATACTGCCTTCAGGCCCCGCAAGGAAGGGCATGAGCTGGTAACATGATTTAACTCACAAATTTTACACTTCTCTATAGACTTTAATGGTCATTCCCTTTCTAAATGATTCTTCTTGCATTTCGGGCAGAAGATCGCCATAGCTCTTTCGTGCTCCAACTTCTTTTTATTGACTTGCAAAGTATCCATCTATGTTGACAAGGTACTAAGAATATCTGTCTTTAGGTTGTCTAACAGGTTCCAAATTTCTTCTTTCGTAATACCCCCGCTAGATCCTTTTACTGAAGGAGCCCCTGATCTGTTTCTTGCAAGCCCTCTTGAGCACTGGATACACAAGTCGCAGATATTTTCAAAAGTTTCCTTGGAGATGTCTCCTTTCCCCACAATATTCAACATTTTTATTGAATCCTTTCGAAAAGCCCGAAGGAGGATAACCTTCAAAATTTCTTTGTCCAAGTCAGAATGTCTTGACCTCTGTAAGAGGTACTTGAACCTTTCCACACAGTCTTCCATATTTTCATCTTCTTTTTGTGTAAACTTGAAAAGCTCCTCCTTGATATTCCAAGATTTACAATAGTCCTGATACTTTTCCAGGAAAGTTGTTCGCATGCCATCCCATGTGGTAATGGATTTCCCTCCAAGGCCCATAACCCATCGCAGAGCCGTCCCCTTGAGTGTAGAAGGAAAAATATTCAATTTTAGGGCATCCGTCATGTAATCATACCCCTGGCACACTATTCAAACTCAAACAGAAATGTGTCGGGGTCGTCTGACACAAGCCCATGGAAATTTGGTAAAGCTGTCAATGGGATAGGTTTTTTAGGCACACCTCCTCCCGTATTCTCAATGGGAAACTCGATAGTAAAGGTTGTGGGAGCCATGAAAATCTTCCAATAGTCGCTGGGGACTTCAACAGGTTCTGTAGAAGATGACTGGGGACTCCTTACTACTGGAACTCGAGTGGCTTTGGTAGCGCTCCCCTTTTCTCTCAATGATACAAATATTGCTTCGTTCCTACTACCTGCATCCTATTGGTTCAATCCCTCAATGACAACTTCCTCTCCCCTATTGAAGTAATCTGATTCTGTCAATATTCTTCTTGCAATTTCTTCTCCTTTTATCCGCAATACAAGATCCTCTTAATCAGGTTCAATGCTACCTGAGCCTTCCGCTAATGGAGGACCCTGCTGTACTGAATCACCAATGGATACTGGAGTATGCACTAGTTGATCTATTGATTTTCCTTCGGATCGTACTTTCCTAGCCCCTGGCCTTGTGACTGCACGAGAAGATGCTTTGGACTCTTCCTTTTCTATGATCTGCTGTATGTAAGTCTTTCTTCCCAAATCTGGTCTTCCCCTCTTTGGGGCTCTCACTCCGCCCCTCTTATTTGATTCTCTATTCATACACAAATTAATGTGATAGAAAATCTTTGCATGAGCCTACGACACTTCGATCTTGAAGTAAGGTGTCAAAGGACCATTCCTTCCCCAAGAAAAAAGGATTTAAAAAAGAAGAAGAAAAATAGCAAGACGGAGACTAGATTTTCAGACCCAGAGCAGGGAGTCAAAAGACTCCTCCCTCCGTGGGACAAGAACAAGAACCACACAACCCACAAAAAGACCTAATACCTCCCAGATCTGAAGTAGGGTGTCAAAAGACTCCTCCCTCCCCAGGACAAGAAGGTGGCCCAAAACTCAAAATAAAAACAAAAACAAACAACCCAAAATCAAAACCTACGCTCAGGACCTGAAGCAGAGTGAGAAAACTCGTTCTCTCCCCAAGACGAGAGGTCGACCCTCTGGTTGCCTCGAATCATTGCTTGCACCTTGTAGCCTCCCCGGCAACGATGCTAAAATGTTGGTGTCCGGGTGGGGATGATCTATCCACCTTAATCCGAAATTAATCTTATCAATCCGGGAGCGTATCCTTTCAAGGCTATGCGCAAGGTATATGCAAGAGAAAACGCTCAACCCATTCAACCAAGGGTTACAGTCAAAGCTCAAAGCATTTCTGTGAAATAACTTAATACATAACGTTCAACAATCTGAATTAGCAAGAGATAAAAATAACAATCATAGCACAATAGAAATAAATCCACACATATACACAAACTCAGCACCTGATTAGAAGAGCGGGCCCAACTCTCTGATCAGGGTTGCGTTAACTACGAAATGCTTTGGAACAATAAAACCAAATGTATTTTATTGATATATGAAATGTGATTACATCCTTCTCTTCGGAACCCCGAATTACAGGAAGAATGTCCATTTTATACACAATACAAGGGAATAACATATTTCCCTGAAACATGAGAATCGTGAGTTCAAAAATGGAATTTGGTTGAAATGGCATGAACATCAGATATTCTGAATGGAGCAAAGGGCCGAGAATAGGCCCAGGGAGTTGTGGTCTAGCTGCGCGTTCTCCCTTTGGCTTGCCGTTACCGATTCTTGCTGCGATCTGCTAGAGTGAGGGTTCCTATCTTTAATCTGCAGCCAAACACAAACCTTAGTGCTGCAATTAGGTAAAACCCCGCAATTTTAGTTCATTAATCAAAATATCCTGATCAGACAAGTCAGGGTATTTACCTCAGGAGTTTATCATAACAAATGTGGGTAAATTAAGCAAAAAAGGCGTCAAAAAGGATGAAAAAAGTGGGCAAAGAAATAGTCAAATTCGGTGCCCAACACAGATATTCTTACCACCTAGTTGGTTGTTGCATTACATACATACATAGCATATGCTCCAGAATCTAGTTCACCTGCTCCATTTGTCCATCCGTTTGTGGACAGTAGGTGGTGCTGAAATTTACTTGAGTTCCCAATCCTGTAAATAACGTTTTCTAGAATGATGAAGTAAAATTCTCTTCCCTATCAGATATGATAGTCTTTTGGATTCCATGTGGTCTAAATATCTCTCGCATAAATATGTCTGCTATTTGCACCATCTTATAAGTGGACTGCACAAGTATAAAATGTGCTGCTTTGCTTAATCGATCCACCACAACCATTATAGAGTCATTATGCTTCTTTGACCTTGGTAAACCAGTAATGAAGTCTAAAGATATCACCTCCCACTTCCACTCGAGTACTGGTATAGGTTGCATCAACCTGAATAGGTGTCGGTGCTCCACTTTCACTTGCTGCCACTCTAAAAACTTGTTTAGATATTCCACAATGTCTCTTCTCATACCTGGCCATAAGTGATTCTTCCTCATTGCTGTTAGCATTTTCTGATACCCAAGATGTCCAGAGTAGTTACTTCAGTGATATTCATTTAGAATCAATTCCTTCAATTCCATTCGATTTGGAACAAAAATCATTTCTTTAAAAGTTTGCAACCCTTCCTTATTAATTCCATAATCAACAGATTTTCCTTTTTTTTGAACTCCTCTATTTGCTACCACATGAACTGGTATTCAGGATCTTTCTCACTTCTATTTTTATCTGCTCCAGAAATTTGCATTCAATCTGATTGTAATATAGTTCATAAACACCAGGCAATTTTCTACATAATGCATCAGATACCCTATTCTCCTTACCCTTCACATGTTGCATATCAATGTCAAACTCGCTCAAGAAAGCATTCCACCTTTCCTGGTGAGAATTAAGGTCGGCTTTTTTAAAGTAATTGGTTAAACTGCTATGATCAGTTTTAAGTACAAATCTCTTCCCAAGCAAGTAGTGCCTCCAAACCCAGAGTGCATGCACTATTGCTGTCAGCTCCAAATCATAAGTTGAGTACCGCTGCTCATGCTCCTTTAGTTTTCGTGATTCATAGGAAGCAACCTTACCTTCCTGTGACAAAATTTCCCCAAATCCTTCTTTACACACATCTGTGCAGACTTCAAATTCTTTTTTTAGATATGCTACCCTTAATACTGGAGCTGTATTCAATAACAATTTCAACTTTTCAAAACTGTCTTGACATTCGTTTTTCCATTTAAATAATTTTCTCTTCCTTTGTAAGGAAGTAATTGGGAAAGCAATTTCTGAAAAACCTTCAATAAACCGCCGATAATAACCGGCCAAACCCATAAAGGATCAGATGTCTGCCACATTTTGGGGTATCTTCCATTCCATAATCGTTCTAATTTTCTCTGGGTCAACTGCAATTCCTTCAGTAGAAATAACATGACCAAGGTACTGTATTTCTTCCTTGAAGAAATCACACTTGTTGAACTTAGCGTACAACTGATGCTTCCATAGCATTTCCAGAACTATACACAAGTGCTCTTTATGCTCTTCCACATTCTTGGAATAAACTAAAATGTCATCAATTAATATTAACACAAAAGTATCCACAAAGGGGTGAAATATATCATGCATAAGCTTCATAAATGCTGGTGCATTAGTTATTCCAAAAGATAACACCACAAACTCGTAATATCTGTACCTAGTATGAAAAGTAGTTTTATATGTCTTCATATTTTATCTGGATCTGATGGTATCCCGACCTTAGCTCTATATTTGAAAACACCATGGCTCTCTTCACTTTATCAAACAGATCATCAATCCATGGTAAAGGGTATCTATCTTTGATAATTAATTTGTTGAGCTGGCGATAATCCATGCACATTCACATGGTTCCATCTTTCTTCTTCACAAATAGCACTAGTGCTCCCCAAGGAGACACACTTGGTCATATGTACCCTTTATCCAATATTTTTTGTAACTGCATCTTCAGTTCAGTTAATTCTGGTACGCTCATTCGGTATGGTGTTCTTGAAATGGGTGATGCTCCAGGCATCAACTATATGGTAAAATTAATGTCCCTTCTGCGTGGCAAGCCTGGTATTTCCTCTGGAAATACGTCCATAAACTATTGTACTATCGGAATATTTTCCATCATTGGAGCCTTCTTTTTGGAATTAGTAAAGTCCACTTGGATGGCGTATAACTGGCATCCTTTCATCATGCACTTACCCATTTGAGATGTTGTAATTGGATGTAGCTGTAGAGGTTTCTTTATACCTTGAATTTCCTTACAGGTTCCAACTTGCATTATGTAATAGATGATATTTTCTTTACAGTCTACTAACGTCCAGTGCTTCTCCAACTAGTCCATACCAAGTAGCACATCATAGGATCCCAGAGGTAATATATTTAGGTCTACAGTTAACTTTTGTTCACTAATTTCTAGTGCACGGTTCGGAATCTTAGCACAAAATTTCCTCTTTGCTCCCATGGCTAACTCTACAAGCCATGGAGTTCTGAATTTCTGACTATAAAATTTACAAATATTTACTATTTTGGGACTTACGTAGCTTAAAATTTCACCTGGGTCTACCAAAATAGAAACAGGTTGAGAGATTAATTAGCTTCCAATTCTATCATTATCGTTTGGTAGTCTGCCTATCGATATTCTAAGGTTACATTAATTCTGGGTATATTTCTGGCTATGTCTCCCATTGTTGAGGCTTCCTGTAAGTTAGTAACTGCCTTGCTTCTTCCTCTTTGTGGACAATTTCTGTAGTAGTATGCCTCACCACACCCCCAGCACTGTAGAGGTGGCTTCTGATTTTGTGCTTGTTCTAGTTTGTGAGAAGCTTCTGTGGGTTTATCGTCTACAGGCCATCTTATTCTTTAATGATTCCTTCCAAAATGTTTGCTAACTAAGCTTTTGGCTGCACCATTGAAATTACTGGTTCTGTTTTTCTTGAAACCAGAACTGCCCTTATGTTCTTTCTTTGTCTACCAGCTTTTACCCTGCTCTCCTTTTGCTTTAGCTTGTTGGTAACACATTCTTGCCTTCCGGTTTTCCTTTTCCATAGATTGGGGATTCAAAAAATCAGTATGTTCCTTCATATGAGTTAGAAAACTACTCAGGAACCATTGTACTTTTTCCTTTTCATCCCTTAAATAAGCAACATAACGGAGTAAGGAAGTAAACTTGGTGATGTACTCATCCATCATCATTTGTCCTAGCTTTAAGTCATGGAACTCTCTACATTTTTCATCAAGAAGCATTCAGTTAAGTATTTATCCTTAAAATACTGCTGGAACAAATCCCAAGTCACGTCCTAATCATCTATAATGTGGACATTTTTCACTTCCTCCCACCATAGTGTGTCCTTCTCCATCAACTGATAAATGGCCAATATGGCTTTGAGATTACTATTGTATTCGTAAACTTGAAAATACGTGTTCATGTTTATTAGCCACGCCTCAGCCACCTCCTCCTCTACTCCATCAAATGTAGGTGGTTTTATCTTTTGAAATTCACCTTGTAGTTCCACTTTTTGTCTCTTAACTTCTTTCTGATCAGACGCATTATCTGACTCAGCCTCATTGTAGTTTTTATTTCTATTACTCTGCTGAGACTGACTTCTTTCCACTCTGCCAGTGGTGTGATCTATTGCTTGTTTCTCATTTATTTCATGCATGTCTCTATCAGGGATGGGTTGTTCCACTCCCTGATTCTGTTTATCTAAGAGGCTTTTTAATATCCTCTCCTGTTCTTGCATTAAACGCGCATTATCACTTTGAACTCTCACCATTTCCTCTCGTAGCTTTTGCACTGTATTTAGCAGAATACTAGTTTGGTGCTATTGCTCCTCTAGCAGTTTGCTCGTTTGTTGGTGCTAATCCACACTCAGCTGCACCCACATCTCCGAATTCATTTCTGGTCAGGGTTGGGTTTCCCTGGTGTTCTGGAGTGGCTATTGAATTTTCCCCCTTCTCATATTTTCTCCTATTATACTTCTTTTCTCTCTTCTCTGTGCATCAGTATACACAGCTTAAATCATTAGTTAGGGTCCCAGCATGTGAACGTTGCTCTCATACCACCTGTAACAACCAACAAGATTCACATAAAAGAAAATTACCTTTCAATGTTTCACATCTTATTTTACCATATATGCACATTCATTTACCTATCTATAACGTATCACATTTGCAGCTTAACATTAACATGTCTCATTTGAACTTTAACAATATCATATCCATAAGTCACTTGACATTATACCTATATTAATATTCTACTTAACATCAAAACATGCACTAGTCTTTATGCTTAATACAGTGACATATGTTAATTTTCCACTTATCATCTATGATTATGTTACTGTTCAACCTATGTTGTATTAATGAACTGGCAATTTAGTTCTACACCTTAGTCTAAATACCAATGCCACATCTACGCTCCCAATTTTACGAGGATCCTACTAGCAACATTCTAATCAAATTTACGATTTTTTCCTATACTATACATACAGTAATATAATTCTTTAATGGAAATATTCCGTTGATTCTGCGTGGTACAACTCGGAAGTTAATGTCGCATTTAATCTCTAGGTTGGCATACCCACCCTCGCATTGTCCAAGTACCTGCCAGGATATTTGGCAACCTTTGCACCGTAGATCTACCCTCCGGAATCCAACGGATAAACGGGTCGAGGGTTTTGGGTAATGACCTATCCCCTTAACCATTTCCGTGGGCTTTGTTCAAACATTTCGTTTTAGTCTCTACAACCACCTGGCGCTTATGGACTTCGAATTTTCTCTACGGTAAGAATAACACAACTCCCTATATTTCAAGAACATTTTACAAGGTTAAATGATTTTATACAGCAATGCATTTATAAGATTCATACTATTTTTTTTTTGTCGAGTTAACTCTGGTTTATCTCGGTGCTTAGTTTAATTATTGGACCTTTTGTTGTTCAAGGGGTGCGAATGGACCTCCCTTCTCCGGTTTGGAGAGTCTTTTTCTCACTCTACTACAACAAAGGAACCACTTCCAAATGGCGTAAGGTAAACAGAGTATTAGGCTTACATTTTTTGTTTGCATTCACTTAGTTTTTTCTGTTCCATCTCTCACTTTATCCATCATTAACCCCTGAATCATACTCTTGCGGGTTTGACGCATCCATATCCTCTGCAATAATGGTTAAGGTAAGTTTTCAAATACTAATGTTCCCTTTATTCCTCTATTATAGAGTATTTCCCTTAGCGTTTGATTTTTTTGAGCAAGAAGAAAAGGTTTAACCTCATCTCCTTTTCTATGCAGGTAAATACGTTATAAAAGGTTTTGTGATAGGGGTTTCCTTCAACAGTGCTCAGTCCAATACCTCAGCTAGCCACCGTAAAACTGTCATGCAACATGTATTTCTTCTAATTCATTTCCAGACTTGGTCACCGAGTTTTCATGGCTTGAAGTTTGGGCTCACTGGTAGCTTTCCGTCCATAAATTTCATGAAGCTGAACTCTACTCGCGGCTATATCAGCTATGCATGTTGTTTTTTTATCTACAATTGTAGTAGTTAATTTACTCCCCTCTCGGGTTGTTCTGTCTCAAGGATATTAAAGGATAAACATGGTGCGTCCATGCCTTGAATGTCCACAGTAACAACTGTCTCTTCTTATCAATTTTGGACTCTGGAACAATTGTAATATTTGCGTTCTATGACTACTGGATTGAGGCTAACCGAAATAATCAGCTGCTTACTGTTATATTATTGTTGTAATTCTATTGAACCTAGGTTATCTGGTTTCTTCGTGCTGTAATTTAACTTCAACTCTCTTCTTTATTACAAGCATTGTTTTCTTTAAGATTTCTCTGCTAATAAAGTTTACTCCACCTACAAAACTAGTTTGTTTCTCCGATTGTTAAATTTACAATGTAGTAAAAGTTCTCAACATTTTCAATCATTTAATTTTTTAGAATTATAATTTCTATAGCGCTTATTTGTCTTTGTTTCCAGATCTAGCTGAAACTGTCTTTTCTTGTATTCTGCTAACGGGAAATAAAATTCATAGTCTGTTTCAAGGTGTACAAATTTGTTTTCTTATTTTATGTTAGCAAAAGTCATGATTTATTCTTTTCTAAGTATACTATTTCTAGTTTACTTAATATTTACACAGTTCTTTCAATACATATGCATCTAGAATTTTTATACATTTATAGCTAATTTCCAGATAATTACAAAACAACAATAAATAGTTCTAATTATTTTCTTCTGTACTTATAATTAAATAAATGACCGGACCATTTCTGTCCATGTGTATCATAGAGTGCAGAGAACAACCAACATGGAGCCCTCATCTCGAGGATTATGTTTTAACAGTTCTCTGCCTTACAGCCTTTTAACAATGCATCAATCTAATTTACTGTTTTATTCGTCAGGAAACCTATTTAAATTCCTTTCTTATTCCTTCAGATAATTTTTGTAGTTACCTACAGGCTTTCTCATACACATTTCATTACCATACACAGTTATCAAATATTTCCAGTAGCAGTAAAGAAACTTATTTGTATCTCAAATTCCTGACTGATGTTGTTCCTCCCTACCTCGAGAGAGACAATCACGTCCTCATCTATCCCCCATGATCCAAGTCTGAGCTATGGCGAATTGAAAGAATTACTGGAAGAGACCTTGAGACAATCCAGTCCAGTCCTCTATTCCAAATTAATTTTCAGAAGTCAGAGTATTCCACTGGTTACAACATCTCGGCAATTATTCTCTGCACTTCTCCTTCTCCATTTACCGAACATAACCCCTCCTCCTCATTGGGATACGAGTAATTGTCTAAACTGATTATGTTCAACTAACTCTCAGTTCTTGAATTACTTTTTATTTTTTACCATCAGTCTATTTCTCTTATATGAAATTCACTTCCATATTTAATTTTATTAAATCAAAATTAATTTTTGCTCATAATAAACTATTTGCAATATAAATATTAATAAATTTCTTAAATGTCTTAACAATATACTTAATCATCAATTAACATTAAACCAATTGTTACATACAAAATCAACAATATTTTGGTGATATATATATATATATATATATATATATATATATATATATATATCACCAAAATATTGTTGATTTTGTATGTAACAACTGGTTTAATGTATATATATATATACAAAGTTCTTATTAAATGAAATTTGACTTTATACATTTATTTATTTTCATTTCCATTACAAAATTTTATAATTAAAATTCCCCTCATTATCATTATAGCATAAAACTTCTTATTAATAAAAAAATTGATTAAATAAAAATTGATTTTATACTTTTATTAATTTACTTATTTTCAATTTCATTCAAAATTTAATAACTACCATTCTTATTAACTAAATAAAATTATAGCAAAGAAAATAAATAATTCTTATTAATTAAAAATTAATTAAATAATTTTTCACTATATATTTATTAATTTACCTATTTCTACTTTCATGTAAAATTTTTAGAACTGAATTTCTTGTAAAGTAAATAAAAATATAAGCTAAGTTGTTTGTGCTTGAACCACATAGATGAGAAATTAATCTCTAAATCACATCTCCAAAATTTTCAAGGGATACTAGGTTGAAAATGATAATGTTTCCTAAATGTTTAGAGGAAATCCTAACCCTCTGAAATATGTTATCTTTAAAATAAGTCCTAACATTCCTAAAATATGCTCGAAATGCCTTAAAAACTATCAGTAAGTCTCCAATACCAAAAAAAATTCCCAACCATTTAAAGACATTTTCTAAATACCCACACCTCCCTAAAATCTGACAGAGTAGAGAAATTATAACATATACTTATTTATATATTTGTTAATTTATTTATTTATAATAAAATGTGAGCTATTCACATCTCTCAGAAATATACACAAATCCTGTAAACATGATTCCGATTATTTTTCCAGAGCATGAATAAAAATAATCCAACAAAAAATGAGGCTAAAAATAGATATTCAATATGCTTATATATAATTATGATTATATTTTTCGGCCCCTGCCCTAAAAATAAAAAATAAAATCCAAAATTCTAAAATAATCTATAATTGCACTATATTTATAAATATTTTGCTATACCATATTCAGTAGTAATTCAGATACATCAGACACCACCTAATTCTTCTAATATTATAAACAAACAACTATTCTCCGCGGGCCATGTTTCACATTATTATTCAGTGTACTCACTCTTCTGGAGGTATTGCACGAAATATATTTCTAGAAAAGATACATGCATGCATTTGGCTTTAGAATATAATTCTTTTCATTTTCCAGATTTTATTAGCTTTGAGAAATCGTTTTATTGGACCGACTTGATCTCTCATTTCCATATTTTATTAAATGGAAATGGCTTTGGAATATATTTTATTACCGAGAAGACAATGGGAAAGATTTTAAAAATATCAATCGAGAGAATTTAGTGGAATAAATTGATGAACCACAAGAGATAAGAGTTTCATGGATGGGTTGTGGATTGGATTCAGGAGCCCACAACGTAGAAGAATTTTAAAGAGAGATAGAGAAGCTAACACAAATTCAAAAGAAATGGATTGTAACAACATTACAAGAAGAGGAGCACACTTTGTATTTGTTCATGGAGCTATGCATGGGGCTGGTATAAGATTGTGGAGCTTTTGGAGAAAGTTGGTCACAGGGTGTCAGTAATCAATCTGAAGAGTGCTGGTACAAGTCCTCATGTCATTTGAGGAATATAATAAGCCTCTTATGCACTTCCTTGCCAAGCTCCCACAGAAAGAAAAGGTCCTTGCGTTTCCTGTTGTAAATTTATTACTTTGTAATTGAATTCATTTTAATGATTTCAATGATCATTTATGCACTTAAAGGAGTTTACTTGAAGTCCTTCTCTACAGCCCTTCCGTCATTATATTAAAAAAACCATAGGGTGCCCATCCAGATTAATAGGTAGGAAATATGATTTATGTTTTATTTAGAAATAATTTTATTTTTCAAGTGGTTGATATTATGGCTTATTATTCTATTCATTTACATTCAAGATTTTGGAGGCATGTTGTAGCCTATACTAATTAGGCTAAAAAATATATGACCCCAACTGGTTAAAACTTTGAGATCTTGATTCTTATTCAATCATAAAATCTTTCCTATTAAAAAAATTATTTCCTAATTTTTTTTTCTTTGGGATGAAACTAAAATCTCACCAAGTTCAAGGCACTGAAACAACCTGACTTTGAGATCTTGATTCTTACTCAATCACAAAATCTTTCCTATTAAAAAAACTCTTTCCTAATTTTTTTTTCTTCGGGATGAAACTAAAATCTCACCAAGTTCAAGGCACTGAAACAACCTGACCCTTAACAAGGCAAAAACTGCCGTTTAAGTTAGAATAGTTTATTTTTATACGTTGAGAAAAACCAAAACCAAATATGACCTTTGTTGCAATTGATATATTTTATTTACTTATTTTAATAATTTTATATTATATTATATTATATTATATGTGTTTTAATTTTCAATTTTGAGTTGATTATTTTATTGATATGATTAATATTATCATTAATGTTATAATTTTTTTATTAACTATGTATATTTTATATATAGTAATTAAGTTATTGGGATACGAGGATTTGTGTTTGACACGGGCACATTGATTTAGGAACATGATACGTTATATATATGTTTTACACAATTTTTCATTCATGATATAGATTCAAATATAGATCTAGATGTAAGTTTTACAAAGTAACATTATGCATACAAATACAATTGTGACAGATTCATCAATGATTCAATATGAGAAAGACAAGATACTGTAGTTTTCTCATTAAGTCATCAAAATCAAAATCTGTTACATAGGTAGTAACAATGCCAATGGCAAATAGAAATAGCAAATAGAGTTTTTTTTCCAAACCCATATTATCACGAAAGACATCTGATATATTTTTCTTTCCCTTCAACCACTCATCCCTCTGCCTATAATAAGAAGAAGGTTGGTGTGCACATACACCATTGTGTCTGCCTTAGACTATTCAAGCTTGCTCTTCTTGACACTATACAAATTCCCATATGTGTTGCAATTCCTGTCACAACAAGAGGATGAAGTCACCTCAGAGATTAGCCTCATGGCTAACTACTGTAGAAGAGGGCTTGTTTCCCCATGATTTTCCCACCAAGAATAGGGCTTCTTAGCCCCCCTTTCTCTAATCATATCATATCCTGCAAATTGGCTAACGTTAATGGAAAACTTTGCAAAGGAATCCTCCAGCTCATCAAGTGATGCTCTATCCTAAAAAATATGTCTCAATGCATCCTTCCTCCACTGTGAAATTTCACCATCCATTCGAGGAGAGAATATTTGGGAAGGTCCACCATTAATCCACTCATGGTTGTAGTATTTTGGGTTCAACGAGTGAGCAAAGCAATGCAAAGGTGTTCAATTCTTGTCCCACCTACTGATAAGAATATCCTATATGGTGGTGAAGAAGGCTTCTGATGATGTCTCATACTCGAGGCACTCACTCTGTAAAATAATGGTCCTCACAGATTCAATCGTCGAATCCCATCCCTCATAAACCTCTCCTAGGATGAGTTGGTATGTATCTTTAAATCCTAGCAAAGCATTGATAGGGTCCATGACCTTAATAAGTAGATCTACCCTATCCCTCTAAGCATCATTTAACATTGTGTCCTTCACTATTTTTTAGGATCCTTGATCTTCCTTCATCTAAAAATACAAAACTACGAAATAACCATCGCTCCAAGAGTGGTATTGACCTCCCTCAAGATCTTCAACATGATGAATGAAGTAGAAAATTGTGTATTTGCAATCTTCATCAATGATAGATTGGTGTACTCCTTGGAGATTGTGAGGGCATTTATATGATTTTGTACAAAGTTTCAGATATGGCGTGCATCCTCAATAATACTTCCAATTCAAAGCACATCAGAAGCAATAGATTTAAGTTCTAAATTCAAGGAATGTACAATGCAAGGTGTCAAAAATACTTGTGGATATTTAGCTTCCACAATCATACCAACAGCCTTGCAAAGAGGTGCATTATCTGTAATTATTTTCACACAAGAATCAACACCTACATCTTCAATAACTTTAATGAACAACTCACTAATATATTGTGCATCCTTGTATTTTCTAAGTGCATCCACTAACTTGAAGAAAACGACACCATTCAAGGAAGACACCATGAAGTTGATGAGTGGGTGGCATGTTGGATATGTCCATCCATCAGAAACAATACTAAACCCAGATATTGGCCATGCTTATTTAATAGGCTCAATAATTTTGTCCACATCTTTCTTTTCCTTAGTGAACAATGTAGTTCTAAGCTTCTCTAGCCCATGAGGCATATACCCTGATGGGGCCCCTTGAATTAGAGCTCAACACATCTTAATAAATAAGGGTGATCTTGAAAAGTTAAAGGATATGAAGCTATGATAGAAAAAATAATGCAATGTTGAAATCAAGCTCTTCCCGTTTCTCTTTTTGAAAATTCTTGTCCATTGGACCAAATGTCACTGCCCTTCTTTTTGTTGCTTGTCCTTCACTAAATCTTTCAAATGAATATTTTTTGTTGTTTTTCCTCAAGAATGTAAGGGGATCATCATTGTTGATTTTTTTATATGTTGCAACCACCTTTTCCATACCAACATTGGCCTCTTTTTCCATTTATTTCCTCTTAGCTAGAGACACTTGTGTACATGTTGCAATTCCACAACCTGGTAAAGCCAAAAAATGAACTTTCACATGGTAATAAGTGCTAAGGAAGTGATTGTTGCAATAGTTTCATTTCCAAGAAACATTGACTCTTCCCTTCAACTTGTTTCGTGGCCCTTGCTCCCATGTTACATGCTTCGACAAGGGATATTTGTTTTCTTGAGCATGTTGTCTTTATAAATTAATTATTCCCTCGACATTTGAAGTCATTTTTGTAGAACCACTTCCCCTTCCCTTGCACCTTCCCTATTGCCATTGTCTAAGCCATGAATTCTATAAAAAAATAAAGAAAAAAAGTAAAAAATTGTAAAAAAAATGCCCATTCAAACTATTGTAATAAAAATGTAAAACAAATTAAAACAAAATGCACTTACCTGTTGCTTGAATTGCCTAAATTGCCTCCAAAATGATCCCAAACCATTTTCTAGTCACGCCCACAAACCCATAGAAAGTGACAGAAAGAAAAATGTGGGATAAACGACCCAAAACAAGCCTTTATGGGCCGCACAAAATGCAATTGAAGGGGACACATCTTGCAGAATTAGAACATGATGGATTGGTTCCTAGAGATACCAGACATGAGCGTGACACGATCAAAGGACAGTTTCCCACCAAATCGTATCTGATTTGCCATTCAAGACACGTCAAGGGTTTTCAAGGAATCTGGTTTCTTAGTATAATAAATGAATTTAAAGTTATATTGAAAATAATATATATTATAGCAATAACAATCATTTAATTTTAAGGTGTCTTTGTATAACAATTTGATTGTTGAAGTTTAAGAAAAGTGTGCATATTCTCAAATTGTGCATTTGAACTTATGAGCTTTTAAAAAGAAACATATATTCTTTACATATGTTTATAATATCTACATTTTGTTCCCAATTATTATTTACATTTTGAACATAAATTTACAATATCTACAATTTCTCCCATTTATTTTTAAGCTAAATAAATGCAATTTTTTTTAAATTTCTTTCAACTGATGAGAAAATTATATATCTATCACTATTTTACAAACCCAGCCCTAATTTATTTAATTATTATAACGTTAATAAATTATTTATTAACATTTACAATTTATTAATCATATATATATGGTTAATCACTTAGATTTTAAAACATATTTTATAATTAATTTTGTTTTAAGTTTTTATTAGTTTATATTTATATTTAATTTATTACTCTTTGAAAATTTAAAAAATTCCATTTTCTTAGAAGTATTTTGGTTTTTTTTCGAGATTTTTTATTTCATAATGAAATACATAATATTTTTTTTTTCAAATTTATTAAATTAATTAAAAAATATGATTAATTTTGCAATATTTTATTTTAAGATCATAAAAGAATTTATTAATTTTAAAATATTTATTTTCTTCTTTATATTTATTATAAATATATCCATAATTTAATTTTTATAAAATATTAAAATATTTAAAAAATAAATTTTGTAGTGAATCATCTTTTATCATATTAATTGTTTAACAATAAATCAATTTTATTTTATTCTTAATCTTATTATCAAACTATAATTTTAATTTAAAATTAATTATTATAATGATGATTGTTAATATTTATATAGTGCTTTTGATGTGCATATTCATCTCATTTGGTAATTGTAAATATTTTCGTTATCATAGCTAAAACAAAACTTGGTAGACCGGGTGATGGTACCACTTTATTATTTTAGAAACATATATATAATATTTAAGTATGCTAAAAATGAAATGTTTATGTCTGTGTTTATGGTCACATGAATATGAAGTAATTCAAAAACCACTTGTTAGGGTATTTGAACAGTTATGGGGTTAAGCAGATACTTGTGCAACTGCTCCCTGAAGGTAAGGAAATTTTAAAAAGAAAAAATAAAAAGAATTGAGAGGGTTGGACGAACTTGTGGTGCCTCATAGAGGAAAACAAAATACTGCATAGTTTTGAGTATTTTCCCTTTAGGATTTTGTTTTCCTGGTGGTTGTTCAGAGGAAAACCCTGGTTTTCTTGGAGTGAGATCATCTGCACTATGTCTTGTTGGGACCAGATAGTTGCAAGGAAAAACATTTGATCAAGATAATTATGGAGAAATCTACTCTTTATTCTAGGTTATCATGGGGGTGAGATTCAGTAAGTGGACTAAACCCAAATTTTTTGGAGGAAAAAATTCTCTCGTGACTGTGACCACCGAGAAAGATAGACAAAGTTGTAAACCTAATTTTTTTCTTTCTATTTAATGAAGGTATTGTAATTATGATTACCAAAAGGTTACAATAGAAATTATAGCAGTAGAAAGAATGTATATGGTATAAAATGTTATAGTAGGATAAAATGTGTGTTCTTGTGGAGAATACTAACACTCTTAGTTTTGATCAAGACCAAGTAGGCCTCGGCTCAATGGCTGAAGACATGATTGTGTGCAATTTTTAGGTGGATAGGTCCACTGAAAATTATTACCCAAAACATAATTATTATTCACTACCAATATTGAAAAAACAAATGTTAATCTTATGTTAAATGTCCAAACTGGAAACTACAATCAAGTCTCCTAACTCTCCTATTACAGTAAGATTATTGTATATCTTGAAACAAACTAAAAGATATTTCATAGTTTCGACACGGTGACGGTAGGGTATTCCACTCTTGTTGTTTCATATTTTAAATTAATCGACTAAGGTTGAAAATGGTTTCCTGGAAAATCAAAGGGTTAGTTCCTTGTTTCAGTATGACAGCTCATGCCGGGAAAGAAGTCCCTTCTACTTCACTTAGGGATGGAAGTTGTAATTGGAGAAAGAAAATGAAAAAATTAATGTGGGAGAATTCCACCTGTTAATTATGAAGCAAGTTGTAATGAGGCTTTTCTATTTAAACTACTAATTATCGAATAAACCCATTATGTACAAATTCAAACTAGATTTAACCATAGTCCAAAAAGCACATTTTGTATCAAAACAAATATCTTTAATAGCATGGTAAAGTTCAGAACGAAATATCTGAAACTAAGTACACTTAACTTAGATAAACAAAGGACAAAAATGGTGCATGTTGGAGCATGTTACTATGGAAAATAATTTCCGATACAACTATAAATTAACAAGACGATTTAACGAATTGGGTGGACAACCAAACCCTAATTAAAAAAATAGAACCCAATAAACTAAGTGTCGAGTTGTGCCATGCACAGAAAATAGATATTTATCATGTAAAAAACCTTGAGCATCAACACACTAGGAATAAGTGCCAACCAGAGAAAAGAAAATGACACAGTTGGGTAAGTCATACTGTAAACCTAGCCATAGAATTAAATTCTAGCCTATACACCGGGTGTTTCCTAGAAGTCAGGAACCAAGCAGTTAAATGGTCCTAGGGGAGATCTATTAACACCATGGAACAAAGTGGTGTTACAAAATGAACTATGAAACTTAGACTAAATCATAAATTAAAATGAGAAACACCATAATGTAAACTAAATAACTTAACTCAAAAGTACCTGAAGAGGGAGTTTCTTTCCTTGACCTACGCTGTAACAACCGAGGTATGTATTGAACTAAATTTGAACAAGAGGTGACCTTAAGACCAAGGTCATCTAGTACAATCAATATGCCCTCTCACAAAAGGTATCAAACTGTCTAAGATCCAAAATGAATTTTCCAAAGAGAAAAATTTGAGCTCCACACCGGGGCTAAGAGGAAAAGGAAAGATATTTAGTGATTCTAAAGGCAGTAGGAAAGGAAGTAAAAATTAGAAAAACATATTATCCATAAGACGAAGGAGAGGGGGCTTACCCACAGTGTAAAACATAGGCAGTCAAAGAAGTTGTAGAGCCATACATCACGAATTAACCTGAAGTAGAATGAACTCTCTGCGGCATCAAGGTAGGGTTTTTGTTACCTGAACGATCTAGAGAGCACACACACCATTGATCATCCACCTCAAATACAGGATGTGGATTTCTCTGATAGCTTGAGGCATACTGAGGATTCCAAACAATCTCAAACCTTAACTCCAGCTCAATATTGTGGGTAATTTCTCCTTGGTTGCAGGTAGTCACCACAATGAATTAACCATAGAATAGAGGGTTAAAAAAATATTCCTTAAAAATTCACTGACATTATAACCAGTGACATGGATTTCATTAAAATGAATCAAACACCAAAGGTCATGTCTATTGCTAAGTCTGATGCAATGTATGAAATTAATCCCTATACAATGAGATAATATGTCATAAGTTTTGTTATATGCATTGACTTTAATGATTTTATTCAACCTTTGGATTTTGTTTTAAAGTTAAATTAATAAAATTCTTGTCTATAGAGTGCAAAGTAACCTACTTATTTATTAAACAATTACATTTTACCCCTATCAATGGGAATTGTAATTTTTTTTTTTGTTACGTAAAATTTGTATGTTGGGAGGTGTGACAATTCGTAACAGAGCATCAGGTTTCCAACACTGTGACTTGAAAAAATGTTTCAAAATAACTATACATGTACATAACTGAATTTTTGTGTGTGATCAAGTAAATATATATAACATGATGAGAAGAACAAGACCCATACCAGCAAGATCGACTGTTGGAATAGGATGAGTACCACACATAGAGACCAATCCTGAAATGTTGGTATAGTTAGGAGAAGAGTCTCAGAATGTTAATTTTTTATTTACTTGAAACAGTGCAGGAATTAAATAATTAAATGGAAAGGTGGAGAAAAGGTAATGAATGGTTAAAATAACAAGATAACATTATGAAAATTTTATCGGATCGACAGAATCACTGCCATCTTGACCCTAGCACGGAACATAGAGATAGAACTGGAATTCATATGTAGAGGAATAATCACCCAGATCTTAAGGATGATTGGGAGGAAAAAAAAGAATAATTTGAAAACATTTCAAATCATAGGGGTCCCAAAAGACAAAAACTTGAACTATAGGGAGAATCCAAAAATATTAAGCCTCCCACCTTTGATGGCGAACATGAGAAATTTATTGAAGCTTCGATGATTAATATGGGTAAGTACTTCCAGATTTATGAATACATTCATAATTTAAAAGCACAATTAGAAATTTATTAGTTATAGGGTAAGGGCGCCCTATGGTGGGAGGGAGTGAAGACGGTAAGAAACATTAATGAACATAAAGTGACTTGGGAGGAGTTTGAAAAAAAATTTAAGGACAAATACTTGACAGAGCGATTTTTTGATGAAAAGGAAAAGGAGTTCCATGATATACGGTTAGGAAAATTTTCCATAGATGAAATTATAACCAAGTTACTTCACTAGTAATTTATGCCCCTTATATACAAGAGGAGAAAGAAAAAGTCCAATCGCTCATTAGAAACCTTCATCTATTTATGAAAGAGCAGCTAGAATTCAACAATCCGAAAACTATGGATGAATCCATTTGGAAGGATCATATATGTTACCAGAAAATGAAACAAAATGGAAACAACAGTAAGAAGTGGACATATAACAAAGCACATAAATATTTATAGAATTGAAAAGGAGTGAACACATATAATTCCATGTGTTATTTTTTTTTGTAAGTTTTGCTAATCTATTAATTCAGAAACATATAAGTACATAGTTTACAGGCAAGGTTGGTAAGTTGCACTTAACCAATCCCTACCTTTGTTAAATTGATTCTTGGCTGTCGCAGGGGAGGGGGCTAGCCCAGAAAAAACTTGTGAGCGAAAAGGTCTGTGTGCACAGTAGCGCTGATACATTTAGGAGCATGAGAGGAGGACAAGACAGTGTGGCCCTGTGGGTACGCATGACAAAAAAGAAGAAGGAATTGAATAGCAACACAAACATTACGAGTCCTCATCATCACTGCGGTGGGGAGCTTCCTCGAGGATAGCACAGGAAGGGGCCTATGCAATGGTTTTTTCCTTGGCATCTTCCACTTCAGAAACAATGCGAATGGGGAGATTTGATAGTGCGTAGAGGATGGGAGAGTCCAGATCTACTCCTTCTAGAGCCTTCATCCAGATGCCGTCGAAATCCAAGATCCAAATGTCTGAGTCTTCATCTGCCTATGCAGGGATGTTCAAAAGTGTAGGGATGCTCTGCGAAGAGGGAGTACTAGAGGTGAAATTGGACCTCCTAGCACCAGATCTTCCTCTTGTCATCGGGCTCGTGGAGGAGTCTACGTGCTGCTCCAAACCAGAAGGATGGCTCATAGGGGAATTTTTTGAGGAGCCCTCGAGCCATTTGAGTCGATTGTCCTTGCCTCGATGGTAGCGGCCCGAGACAGCCCCTCGTTGACCACCACAGATAGTGTGTTGGTGCAACCTGGGAGCGATTGTGCACTTGGTAGCAGTGATAGGGGGAGCACATGGGCCAGAAAAACTATAGAGGCTGGGGGGCAGGTACGCAGGATGAAATGCACCAAGCAAAGGGGATCTGCACAGCTTCACTCCAGAACTTGGACTATGCAGCTGATTGGTTTCAGCAAGCTTCCATCTCAGGGGAGGAAAATGCAACAGAGAGCAGATGATGGATGGAAGGGGCTGCGAGCGGGGGGATATATAGGAATGTGGATGAGGTATGTCAGAGATGCTATGAGTGATCTGCATGTGAGACTTAAGATGATGGCCAGATGTAGAGGAATAAGAAAGGTTGCAATACTATTTATGCAACATGGTCATTAATGGAGGTAAGGGTGAGGTGATGGTTCGGGTCATGTGACACCAAGCCTGTTCATTCTACATGATCGATGTTTCTGTGAGGATAGTATGAGGAAATAACTGTGATTGGATCCGTAGCCAGTGGGGGATTTCCTAGAGGATCTCCACATTCTACGTGAGTTGGGATTTTTTTTCCACCCATGTCAAGTGTGTCACCTGCATCCGGGAGAAGCTGATTGTTTTGAATGAGGATGAGACAATTTTGTTTCATTGCCTCGTCTTCATTATGATCAAGAGTGGTGTGATGCAGAGTTCAATGGCTTTCCACCGCTTTGTTAGCAAGCAGGTCTACCACTGCATTGGATTTTCTGTGCACATGACTGAAGGTGATGGCTCTGTGATTATGCAGCAGGAGTTCCAGTGGCTTGAGCTTCTGAGAAAATCTCCAGCTGTTGGAGACTTTCGAAGAAGCAGTGCCGTGAAGGATATGGGTGGCTGCCATGGTTATTAATTGCGAGTCCCCTTCCACTTCCAGAGGGAAGTAGTGGAAGTCTATGGTGGTTTGAATACCTTTATCATTCCTTCCAGTTTAGCTAATTTGTTTCTTTCCCATCCAATATTCCCATAGTAGATTTTGAGAGGATCTCATTTGGTGTTCTTGATGACTCTTCCAAATCATGTTGTGTCGGAGCTACCTTTAGAGGCCCCATCAAAATTGCATTTGAAGAAGCCCGGGGGGGGGGGGGTGACCAAATGTTTGGGGCTGGAGATCTTCCTATGCTTCTGGGAGTGATTTCCATGGCAGCATTAAGACTTATTTTCCCATTGTTCCAAATTTGACCTTCAGCTACGTCGGTGGGTAGGTCCTCCCTACTCCATACATCTAAGGCCAAATTTTTTGTGAGATTGTTGTAAATCCTGTCCCAAATCTATTCAGGTGTAGAAGCTTTGTCTTTGAAAATGTGACTATTTCACTCCTTCCAGATGTTCCAAATGAGGATTCATGGGGTGATTTTCCATAATCTATTCAACAGATTGTTGCGGAAAGGATTATCCTACTAATTTTTGATGGTTTGAATGATGTTTCCCCTTGCATGGTTGGACCGTTCGTAGAGGATAACCATTATGTACCATAGGGAGCTGGCCTATGGACATAGGTCTAGTAGGTGGTCGATGGTTTCCGAGTTGCCTTGACGGAGAGGACATCTAGAGGGCCCCTCAAACTCACGTTTCAAAATATTCTCCCATGTGAGTATGCGGCATTTGGTGAACAACCACAACAATGAGGGTATTTTGGGCCATAATTTTTCCTTCCATATCTTTTTCTCGATGATATCGACAGGTCTAGGATCTTGCTGATGGAGGAGATGGTATGCTTCCCTGGTTTAGTACGTGCCACTTGGCATGTGACCCCAATGGAGTATGTCCGGCCCAGTTTTGTTCTAGATTTTTCTTTTTGTGCATAGCTCCTCCTAGATGTTAGTGTGTCTTTCATTATTCCAGTTGTTTTTCCATCTACTAGTATGTATCCATTGCCTATATTCTTGAGAGGTGTCTTCTATCCATAAGTCATGAGTCTTTTGATGTTGCCTATTCTAGAGCTTTTCCTTCCATAAAGGTCTACTAAATATGGAGAAGAGGCTTGGCATTTGTTGCCAGGAATCCTTCCAGAATCTGGCTTGGTTACCTTCTCGAAGCTCCCAGAAGCTTTGGTTTTGGATAATGCTCTTTTAAAGACTAGTTGTTTTCCATATTTGGGAGCCTGTAAAATCTAAGTTGTATCCAATGAGATCCTCCTTTGACCAGTGTTGCGCATACTTGGCCGTCCACAGGCTGGCCTAGGGGGTATTTGGATTTGAAACCCATTTCCACCAGATGCTCACTCCCATAATGTTGTTTCCGTGTTCAGGGTCCTAGAGACCTAAACCTCCCTGTTGCTTTGGGGTGCAGACATATTTCCAGTTGACTAGGGCCCATTTTTTTTTCCTTTAGTGCCTCCCCAAAGGAATCTCCATTGTAGGGTGCACATGGATTTTAGGACCCATTTGGGGGCTGCAAGAACTTAGAAAAGGTAAATGGGAAGAGATTTCAAGATGGATTTGATGAGGACCAGACATCTTGCAATGTTAAGAGTGCGGTGAGTCTAGCTGGAGAGTTGAGTTTCCAGTTTGTCAAGAAAAGCTCTCCAAGAGGAGTTGTTGATGGTTGAGTTAGTGAATGGAGCTCCCAAGTATTTTGAGGGTAGGGAGGCAATGGTGAAGCCGAGGATGTGATCAATGTTGCGTTAGGTCAGAGGGAGGGTGTGGAACAAAAATATTTGAGATTTGTCTTGGTTGATCTCTATTCCAGAAGCTTCAAAGAAGGAATCGAGGACGGATTTGAGGGTATGGGCTTCTTGGACAGAGGGATAGCCCAATATCAAGTTTTCATCCACAAATTTTTGATGAGAGGCTGGGGGAAAGTTGTGGAGAGGTAATCCCAACAGTGTTCCTATCTAAATGTAATTTTTGAGTAGGCGGCCAAAGCCTTCAACCATGATAATGAAGATGAAAGGCGAACAGGGGTCCCATTGTCTTATGCCTCTTGAGGGATTGAAGGTGGCAGAGGGGATGTCATTAACCAAGATAGAGTGAAAAGGGGGGTGATGAGACTCATGATCCATCTGATCCAGGTGTGACTGAAGCCAAAAGCTTCACAGATATTTTTTATGTAGTTCTAACTTAGTTTATCAAAAGCTTTGGAAAGATTAATTTTGAGAAGCATAGCTGGTTTTTTGGTGGTTTTGATGGAGTGTATGACCTCATGGGTTAATATGATGCCATCTCGGATCTACCTGCCTTCCACATACCTTGTTTTCTCTGGGGAGATGATGATAGGTAGAAGCTTCTTCAATATGTTGGTGATGACCTTGGAGATTATTTTGTAAATAACATTGTAGAGGGTTATAGGTCAGAACTTACTAGGCGAGGAAAATCTATCATCTTTGGAGATTAGAGTGATGAAGGTAGCATTTAGAGCTGATAACAGCCAGTGAATGGACCTACATTCCTCCACTACTTCCCAAACTTCATTTTGGATGATATCCCAGTAGAAGTGAAAGAAGTTTGTGGTGAATCCGTCTGGCCTTGGAGCTTTCTGAGCTTTCAATTGGAAGACTACCTATTCCACCTCAGTAGTAGTGGTCGCAGCTAGCAACATCCTGTTGTGATCCTCTGTTATCAACTTGGGGATGTGTTGAGTAATTTTCCTGGTATCTTCCTGCCTATGATTGTTGGGTTCCTAGAGGATATCCCTGAAGTGATTGCGCATCTCCTCCATGATGGATTCTTGTGTTTCTAGCCTTTCCCTAGCTTGATTATTGATGATAGTGATTCTTTTGTGCATTCGGTGTTGTATGGTGGACTGGTGGAAGAATTTAGTGTTTCTTTCCCCTTCTTTGAGCCAGTTGATTCTGGATTTCTTCCTCCATAGGGCCTCTTCCTGGTTCCTTCTCTCCTCCAACTGGGCAATCAGGCATTGCTCCTGATGTGATGTCTCATCTATGCATCCATATTGGATGATATTCTGTTGCAGAATTTTCATTTTTTCTTCCAGGTCTTTCTACTCTGTGAATATATTACCAAATGTAGTTTTATTCCATACTATCAGATGTCTTTTAAGAAGTTTCAACTTTGTTTGTAATTGAATCATTCTGGTGCCTGGAGGGGGGACTATAGAATACCACCATTGGGATACAAGATTCCCAGGTGTTTGAACTAAAAATGTTCAAAACATATGGGTTTGGGAGCATGCTTACCTGGGTGGAGCCAATGGAGTTGTATCAGCTAGTGATCAAATCCTGCTGCTGGGATGATGGTAGTGTCCTGATTACCTCCTAGGCAGATGAAATCATTGGTGATGAGGAATTGGTCCAGCTGAGAGGCTATCTATTGAGTACCACCTCTTTTGTTGTTCCAGGTGAAGATCCCATTGGAGGTTTGGAGATCTATGAGATTTTTGCTTTGGATGAATTATTTGAATCCATTACTATTAGATTTGAGATGTTGTCTCCCACCTTTATTTTCCTCGAGGTTTTTGATCATATTGAAATCTCCTCCCAGAAGCCAAAGTGAATGGGCTCGTTGAA
This sequence comes from Pinus albicaulis, assembly GCA_034641835.2. Classification (NCBI taxonomy): domain Eukaryota; kingdom Viridiplantae; phylum Streptophyta; class Pinopsida; order Pinales; family Pinaceae; genus Pinus; species Pinus albicaulis. The sequence continues at coordinate 1,744,063,499 of CM076580.1, forward strand.
TTTTGAGTTCCTCAATATTGCGTAGGAGCATCATTTTTTGCTACGCATTTTGGGGTGCGTAGAAATTGGTGAGAAATCCGTGGATATTAGTACCTACTAGATGGAAGTTACCCTAAATGAAGTTTTTTTTAGCTTGTAGGTTCTCTAGATTAATTATCTGAGGGTTCCAGATGATGGCAAGTCCTCGAGATGCCCTGTTTGCATCGACTACTATAATGTCTCTTCCTTTCCATATATTTTTGAAGATGGTTTCCCGGGTGGAACTGGTACATTTGGTTTCTTGCATGTAGAAAATTGCAGGGTGTTCCTCTATAATCATTTTTTTTAAGATCTCGTGCTTCGTGGGGCTATTGAGCCCTCACATATTCCATGAGATGAGCTTCATGGGATATATTGGGAGGTGAGAGCATACAATCTGGTTAACTTGGGGAACCATCCAGATTCCACCATTTCTTTCCCTACTTCAATAGTTCGTTATAGGGAGTTTTTCCTTCCTCTTTTTCGGGATTATTTTGCAAAGTATTGGGTGTTGATTATCGTTCCTCCATGTATTCCTAAAGAGGGTAGCTGTTGTACCCTGGCTAGTATTTCCTCCATTTTTTCAATTTGCTACTCTCGGATTGAGGTATAGTCCTTTTTGGTACATGCTTCTTCTAGCCTTGCGAGATCCAATCCTTTTAAATCTATGCTTTCTGGGTCTTCTTCCATCGCCTCTGGTATTGTGTCCATTATTGGTTCTTTTCCTTTGAGTTGGTCGTATTCCATCTATGTGTTGGCATTGGGAGGTTTTAAGAAGGTCTCCAATGAAAGCTTGTTTTGTTGTGCAATTGCTGATTGTGTCTGCGTAATGGAGGTGCTTCCAACCTCCTTTCTTGGAGTTATTTCATTTTCGCTAAGCTCATTAAGCGCTGCGAAGCTGTTGCTGGTAGTTGGTGCTTTTTTATTTTGCTACGGGTTAGTTCTTTTGTTATGTATTTGTTTACTTGCTACCTTCGTGAATCCCTCATTTGCTTGTTCGTCACCCTTTTCCATTGTTTCCTTCTTACTCATGGGGTAATCTCTAAATAGATGCCCATGTTGATGATATTTCCTACATCTGACGGGAATGTGTTCATAGTCAACAATTTGAGGCCATTCAAATTCTTCATGTAAGAGACTTACCTCGCGTGGGAGTGGTTCGGCTAGATTCACGTAGACATAGATGCGGGTGTAAGCTTCATACTAGTTTATTTTAATTTCTTCTACAATATTGACAAAATCCCCTAGGGCATTGCCTATGTCTCGCAAGGTGAGTTCGTCCCAGTAGCCCTACGGGAGCGAGTAGAGCCGGATCCAAACTGGTGCCCAGGTAATATCTTATTTGTCTGGGTTGAAGCATTTCGTACATGGTCAGAGGACAAGAATCTACTGACGAACCTCATGATTTCTCTAGATGGATTAATCATATCATTGATTTGAACGAAAATAGAGATGAGATTCAGTACAAACTAAATAAATATTAGAATAAAATGAAGAGTTTCTTTAACAAAAAGTCAACGGAAAAATATTTTAGAGAAGGAGATATATTTCTAAGATGGGAGGCCAGGGGAAAAGATAAAGGAAAACATGGAAAGTTTAAAAATTTATGGTTTGGACCACTCAGCATTACAGAGGAAAAAGGAAACAACACATTTGTTCTGCAGAATCTTGAAGGAAAATTTTCAACACTATATGTCAATGGCATAGTTTTGAAACACTACATCAAGTACTGAAGGATATCCTACATAATCATTGTACATAATCATTTTATTTTATCACTTGAATTCTATTTGTTTTCTATAGCAAAGACTCCATAGCCCAAGGAGAAGGCACATGGAAATGCTTGTTGTCTCCATCCCACAGGGGGAAGCAGTTGCCAACTAGAGCCAATGTTGTAACATTTTTTTTTTGTAAGTTAGCATAAGTAGTTAAATAATTTTGAACATGATAAGGTAGGATATGGATGTAAAAGAATGAAAAATTTAAAAATATTATGAAAATTATTATGTTTTGTAGGAATCCATGTAAATAAAATGTTAGGTGTTAGATTCTATAAATAAAGAACGCAAATAAAAATAAAATGTTAGGGAAGAAAAAAAAATTAAAAAAATTCATTCTGTTTTAAAAAGATTGATTGGCTGCTAGTCCTAATGTGCCTATGAGAAAAGTGTTTGGTATGGTTTAACTCCTAATTCTTAATTACATATACTAAAGTTTTAAACCATATCATATATCTCTGCCATTCATTTCCCTTTATTTACATTCATTCCATGCTCGTGTATTTCCCTCATTTCCATAGATTTCCTTACACAATTCGCTTCATATCTCCCGACGCATTATTTAATAAATCCCCGACCCTACCAATCACATAATCACATATATCATCCCCATATTCCCATATATATGATGATCATCGTCATTCTTATTTACATCTAATGACCCATACGGCCTTTCGGCCCCCCTACGCCATCTAAAGTTTATCACCGGGAGGGGGGGGGGGGTCTGAAATGAATTTTATCGCAAACCACCCATGTATACGTGTTACTATGACTTGATTTCAGACCCCCCAAGCACAATACTATAAACCACCCTACCCCCCCCCCCCCCCCACCCCCCAAAAGTTGTTTTCCCTATACCGCCTGCTGTGATGATCGTTGTGCACCACTCCTCTACTGCCACCTCAGTACCCATTAGCCAATTAAATTCTCTCCCTCCATAATTCTGTTGTAAAATTAATTTCCTATCCGTTAACCCGCACCATCAACAGAAACATTATTTTTCACTATTAAACCTGATAAATCTCTTTACAAATACCTTTTCTCATTACAATTTATTACAATTTGTTGTTTGCAGGTTGTTTATTGATCCAAAAGCATTACAATTTCTTGAGCATGCTCGATCTTACCATTTTGGATTGTCTTCCCTGTTCTTGATCACATAAAATTCTTTCTTCCCTCTGTTCCATTATTAGTTGTAGCCACTAGTCCTCCCAAAGATGAGAATCTCGAGGAAAACATTAATCCCTTTATTTTCCCTCCTTTGGCCCTTCATCACATCCCTATGGCTGACAAATATTATCGAATCTATGAAGCACACTTTGATATAAACATTCTTAAGATTTATTGTTGGCTAGAAGACAAATGGATTGAAAATTTTGATGAAATTCAGCTCTGAGTCTACTTTTCCCTATTTTATCTTTCATCCAACCCACAGTGCTTCTGATTTCATCAGGAAATGTCATGCCTCTTACTTGCCAAGCTAGCGAGCCATATTCAATTCTAATGGCCAAGTTATTTTTACCATAACCCCTGAGGCCATTGAATAGATGATGCTAGCTCCCATAGTTGATAATGGTGCTTTATTCTCTCATAAAGCTCTGGTTGAAATATATCAGAGATTATATCTTGCCAAGATAACCCAAAATTTAGAACTTTTCCTAGCACAAGCTGTTACATTTCCTAAGAGAAACCCTCCTTATCCTTCATCCCTTTTCCCTGAGAGAACCAAGAAAATAACCACTATCCTATCCTACCTGCTTGGCTACTACTCTAATCAATGCATAGATGAGGATATTATAGGATTTCTGTCTATCTTTTCCAATAGTGCCAAGCCTTCCATAGTGTTCAATTTTTGTCACTTCCTTGTAGATTCCATTCGTCAACAATTTCTTGATTTCAAGACAGAGGACGTATTTAAATATACTTCTATTCTAGTTTATATGTTCATATACTTCCAAGGAAATAACATGAAATTATCATTGCATAAGTTAAATGATAAAGAAGACCAACAGTTAGTAATTTTCTGGACCACCTTGGTCATGAAAGAGAAAAATTAATTCACCTATAAGTACTTCATTGAAATGTTTGTCCAGCCCGCTATCAGCCTTATAAACAATAGAGAATAACTGAGAATCAGTGAAGAATTTCAGAAGATCTTGCAGTTTATAGAACAGGTTTAGATAGGATATTGATACATGTATGAAAACTACACTGAAATAAGAGTTTTTTGGATGTGACCTGCAACCATACAAGTTGCCCAAATTCCTCCCAATGAGGATTTTTTCTTTGGAGCTCATCAAGAAGATGATCAAGATGGATCAAGTACATTTTTTGGTTGCCAAAAAGAAATCCCAATTCAAGCTAAAAACTCAGATTGGCCCATTCATATGCAATAGCAGAAAAGCAACAACAGAGGCAGATAAGCTATTAAAGAAAATGAATTTTGATTTAAGTTTCACCTGGTCATATGACCCATTAGGCATTGTGTCTAAATTAAGGGTAGAAGTCAAATATAATCCTTACTTTCATACGACAAGGCCCATGATAGAGTAATATAAGAACAAGCTAGAGTGGATAGAGAACACATTACATGAAGCAGAAGAACAACCAATTTCATCATCAATAGTGCAGACTCCAACAAATCAGGAAAAGATAGCTAAAAGGAATCGAGAAGAAGGCTCTCATTTAGAGACAAACATCCTCAGCGAAGGATTCAAAATTATGTATAGAAAGAAGGCTTAGCTTAGCTCTAGACTAAGTATTATCAAGGATTCAGAACAACAAACTCTTGTCAACACCAATGAGCCTCTTATATCCTCATTGATAGGAGAGTAGTCCACACAGTCTCGTACTACTTCCATGACTACTTCAAATCAGTAAAAAATCATTCAAACATGTACTTCAACTTCAAGCGAGCCTTAGAAGAGAACCATGGACATCTTCAAGGAAATAAAAGTAAAAAATGAAGCTTTAAAGATTACTAAATATAACCAATTTTGGAAACAAAATTTAGGTGCCCAAAGTAGGCTTTTGTCAGCCTTTGATGCAGAGAAAGGAATAATGCTAATAGCCTTTCTTCGAGCACAATTTCCTTAGCCTAGAGGAGAAGCAGACTATAAGAAAACATCTTTTGAGTTTGATTCCAAAGATATACATCCCATTAGTCAAATGGATATTCATAAACAAACTGGGGAGATGGTCTTCTCAACTGTAACCAACACTTTAATATCTTTATCTAAAATGCAGGTTACACTAGCAAATATCAGTTCATAACTCAACATGGAAAAAGTCTCAGACAACAAGATTCAAACCTTGCAAGATTTGGTAATCAAGTTGGGTTATGACCCTAAAAATTTCAATGCTGGAGAAGAGTTAGTCAAGAAAAATAATGCTAACATTGGAGCATTGAGGAAGTAGTTGAAATTGCTAGCAACATAAGACCCTTTAGCCACGGAAATTTTAGAGGCATAAACAGAAAAGGAAGACCTGGTGAAGTTTTTTCTAGAACAAAATACACAGCTAAAACAAATGGAAATAGAGATGAAGAAGTGGACTAAGGAAACTAAGAAATCAGTCAAGCCGACAGCTCCTTTAGAAGCACTTCCAATTACAGCTATTCCCACTTCTATAGCTGTTACTACTAGTAAAGGAGATTTTGCAAGTCAATTAGCCTCCACACATAAAACGATGACTTTACAGACAGAAGGAATAAATAAGCTACAACACAAAGTCAAACTTCTTGAAGAAAAACAGAAGAAGCATGCTACTTATCATGCATCAGAGCTTCAAAGAGCTCAAAACAAAGTTAAGAGATGGAAGAAGTCAGCCGCTAAAGCTTCCATTGGCTACACTCTGGGAAATGTTAAAGAAATCATTTGTACTAATATATTTGAAGATATTAATGAAATATGGCCATCTATTAGGATCATCTTCAGGTATAAAGACTTAGTAGAAAAGGCAAATTAGACAATTTTTGATGCAAACACTCAACTGGAAGATATGCCCAATATGGCTAGAAGCATAATTAAATTTCTAAACTCTAAGGACAGCCTAGAAGTGGATGAGTTAGGAGTATATTACAAGAGTGAGATTGTCCTTGAAGTAAATAAAGTTCTTATTAAAAAGAAATTGGTAGCATAGTTAATAGAAAAATGGCATACTCGGGTTATGACAATCAATAGGTTTCTTACAATAATTGATGCATTGATTAAAAAATGTCTCCCATCACTGTTTGTTATAAATGAAAAATTAATTCCTAGGGAGGATTATATGAAGGAGCTCAAGGAAATAACAAGGTCTGCATCTATGTCTTCTATTCAAGGTTCTTTGACAAGTAAAGCATTCTATAAAGCAATTGAAGATATCAGTTTTATTCACCATGAAATAAAACATATTTTCACTATTAAACCAACTTTTACAAAGTACACTGAGGTAGATGAAATCTACCGCAAATTCATTAAAGCTTCAATTCCGGATGAGGAATGATGGGACAAAATTTTTGAATACCAAGATTTAAAAACAAGTCATCGTGCCAGCACAACACTTAAATTTTCTAGCACAAAATTCAATTTTTGCCATGCAGTGCTAAAAATTTGGTGACTCAGCAAAAAACTTGCTAGCAACACAGGGCCAGAATGCAGATGCACTTCTTTTAGATAGATTTCTTTCCTTTCTCTTCATTTTCAGAAAATGTAGCTTGCCTTGTCATTCAGGCATTGATCGTAATATTTTACTTTTTGTATAAATGCTTCATTCATTGAAGTATCCATGGTTTCACCCTTGGATGAGTGAGTTTTTGTAAACAAAAATTGTACAAGTCTTTTTTATCATCAATAATACAAGCAGGATTCTAAACTTATCTCATACAACTCTGTCTACTTGTGATTTTTTCCAGTTTTTAGTCATTTAGTTTCTTCATATATTTAATGATTATGAAGATAACTAGGTGGGGTTGACTGCATTTCAGCAACCTTATAATTCCTCTTGAAGTTATAATCATTATAAATATTGATTTACTTGACAATATATTACTGTATGTCCCTTTAATTTATTAATTTTCAGTATCCTGATGATATTAGATATATTTTGTTGAAACTTTCAGCACTGTTTAAAGTTTTTCCAACTTATGATGTATTGAAGATTTCGATCTGAATATTTAATAATCATATTCTCTTACACAAGTCTGCTTAATTGAATCATTAAATCTTGATTACTCTGTGAGATAAAAAAGCAGCCCTCACTTATAATTACTGATATTATCTATAAGATTTAAAAACCTTAACTGTTTGTTTAAAGTTTATCTTATGCATTGGTCCTCCAAATACCTCAAAACCAAAAAAAAACATTTTAGATGTCTTGGCATGATTATTGACCATAATCATCTCAAAGGAAAACATCAATCTAGCATCGTTGCGGCGGAGACGAAGAATAGAATCTAAATATTCCTAGGACAAAAATTTTTCCCTTTTCCTTTAAGGTGAATAAAGGATAAAGATATAGGTCAAAACCTTTCACTTGGTGATTCCACTGATTCAAACTTTCTCCTTTTAAGCACAATAGATCTCGTTCTAAATCTGAGATTGTTAACCCTCTACCAGATCCAGAAAGACTCATTAGGGAAGCCTATTTGAAAAGAAAACAAAAAATTTCTACTTCTTCCTCTTCAGCCTTACACCCTGAAGAAATTTCATCCATAGATCCCTTTTCAGAAATATCATCCCAACTTGATTTGACTCAATTACCTCCTAGGGTTGCTCAACTTTATTCACAAGGAGTATATATTCAGTCAGCTTTGTTGGCTGAATCACTTGAGTCATATCAAGTCCCATCATTCCATGTAGACTCACCAACATCTAAAACAGAATTGAGCTTACATCTGCACGAATTTAAGCCTATATATTGTGTTACTTCACTTTATGCATTGGTCCTCCAAATATCTCAAAACTCAAAAAAAACATTTTAGATACTTTGGCATGATTATTGACCACAATCATCTCAAAGGAAAACATGTACTATATGTTGATTTGATTTCATCAGCAAATGCATAAATTGAAGCAATCAATAAATTCATTCTTTACATTCTGAAGTGACACAACTGTGGGTCGCATTGTACGAACAAATGAAGATGAAATGGGATAGTGACATGAAAGAATTCAGATGGTTGAATGGTAGAAGTGGGCCTTATCCCAGTCGTTTAAAAGAAAATATTCCAATTATATGCCCCAACAGCTTAGTTGTTGAGCAAGTTAGAGAGAATTATGGTGTAACCGGTCATTATTCGCATGGTGAAGTGGATCTGCTAAACCTAGGGATTCGGTGCATCAACTTGGTAATAATCTATTTAATATTATTTTAAACTTAATAATGCACCTTTGAAATGTAACATCTACATTTTATATTTTAATAGTTGGGTTATTAGACAAATGACACTATGATTTTTTAACTTTGTATAGGTGCATTTTTTCCCATCTATGTGGGCATTTATAGACACCATTTTCACATAGAAAATGCGGATGATGCACACATGAAACAAGATTGTGTGAGTGGAAGTCGAGTTCGATCAATCTAGTCGAGCTAGCTACGATGATAAAAACCTAGTATGAAGGACTTTAGGCTACGTCAAAAAGATACAAGAGATCATTGAATTGGACTTCTCTTCTTTCCCATGTGTAATTTTTATGTGAAAGTGGTGGGACACCTTTGATCAGAATATTGTAAAGGAAGATCGCGATAATAGGCTTATATGTATCAACTTTAGAAAGATTTTAGATGAAGCTAAGGAGCCTTATGTCTTCCCCAAACACTGAAACCAGGTGTTTTTTTACCCATACGTGTTGGACAGGGATTGGTGGTTCGTATTGAGACATGACCCCAGATCAAAACATATTTTTCAAAACAATAGTGTTATCATGCCAAGCGAGCTGGATGATAATGATGGTGATCATGAGAACAAAGAGTTATATGGTACATGTTTTATTTCATCATTTATACTATTTAAGATGGGTTTCTATAAAGAGGAGGACTTAACCTTATAACCAAGACTCTTTTTTTCGAAATATTATAATATATATTTCGAATTAATTTTTTTGCATTGTGTTAATGTTAAAATCATTTCACTTGATAATTTAAAATTATGTGTGAATGATATCTTCAAAATTTAAGTATATTAATCTATATTGTTATTTTTGGTATGTAAGATCATAATAAAATAATGATAATTCTAAACATGAATTTATTTACATTATTTTCTAAACATTATTATGTTACAAAAATTCATATTACTCTAGATTTATTATTTTACAATTATTTATATTCATAAAAATTTACAAATTTACAATTATGGTAATTTAACAATATGTACGGTATACATTTTACTTACAACAGTTATGGTTGAAAATTGAAAATTAATTTAAAATTTTATAATTTTACAAATTTACAAATTTTACAATTTTAAGAAATTGATCATGACAATACATATAGTTACAATTACAATTTTACAAATATTTTACATACAATTTCAATTAAAATTACAAGTACAGTTACAATTACAATTACAATTTTAAAATTTTACATACAATTACAATTACTATCATTTCACAATACAATTATAATTACAATTACAATTTTACAAATATTTTACATTCAATTACAATTAAAATTACAATTACAATTTTACATGCAAATAAAATCACAATTACAATCACGATGCATAAAATTACAATTACAATTTTCAATTTTACAAATTTACAAATTTACAAATTTTACAATTTTAATAAAATTGAATCATGACAATACATACAGTTACAATTAAAATTTTACAATTTCACAATAGAATTACAATTACAATTACAAGTATACATTTTTACATATAATTACAATTACAATTGCAATTTTACATACAATTACACAATTTTACAATTACAAATACATAATATTTAATAAGTATCATGATTTCATTTTAAAAATAAACATCATGATCATGATAACCATCGTACAAACATCTTATTCTAAACTACCTATTCAAATTCGCTAACATCATCTAATCATCGTGATCATGATCATCTAACAAAACACAAGGATTGTATAACATCATCACAACACAAACACCAAATATACATCTCATGTCAAATAACTGCTATCACATACACATCTATCTGCAAGCACATTAAATGAACATATCCAACATGACCTAACAATATACACATCATGATCAACACCAACATGTAAATTAAGTGCACCAACAAGAACATAAAATACATGCACCATATATATATATGGTGCATGTATTTTATGTTCTTGTTGGTGCACTTAATTTACATGTTGGTGTTCATCATGATGTGTATATTGTTAGGTCATGTTGGATATGTTGATTTAATGTGCTTGCAGATAGATGTGTATGTGATAGCAGTTATTTGACATGAGATGTATATTTGGTGTTTGTGTTGTGATGATGTTATACAATCCTTGTGTTTTGTTAGATGATGACGATTATGATGATTAGATGATGTTAGTGAATTTTATTGCAATAGAACAGTGGATGCTTGTACATATATCATAATATATATATATATATATATATATATATATATATATATATATATATATATATATATATATATATATATATATATATATATATATATATTATATATAGAGTATATATATATATATATATATATATATATATATATATATATATATATATATATATATAAATTTATAAAAAGGTCAAAAATATACAATTGTTATATAAATGCATATAAATTCCAAATATCTGGTGGTACTACGTCAATACTATAACTAGTACTAGTCGAGGCCTTCTTAGTTGATGTTGTAGCCTCATGCTTAGATGGATGATCTGTCTGCTCCAAAGGTGCCTGTTGATCAAATGGTGTAGTCTGACCAGGAGGTTCCTGTTGATCAGATAGTGTAGTATCCTTAGGAGGTGCTTGCTAATGAGTCATCGATGGTGCATCCTTCTCAGTAGATGGTTCCTTCTCAGATGTAATTGCCCGCTCAAGATCAGGTAGGTTCCTTCTCAGTCGATGTTGGTGGCTTCTCAGGAGTACATGCCCATTGAGATGGTGCAAACTACTCAGAAGATGCTTGCTGCTCCAAACTCGATGATGGCTGCTCCTCTCTAACGCGAGGTGAAGGAGGAGGAGGTGGAGTACTATGATGATGATCACTCCCCTCATGATCATGATCATCTATTAAGTTGATCTATCACACCTCTCCATGATTCCTATCCTTCCTAGCCACCATTAGTCTGGAAGCTCCAACAATATCATGCATAAGGGTCATCATATCGCGGGGCATGTCTCTCCAGAGCTCCGTGAGCCTATGATGAACCTAGATCTCTATCATCATAGCAGGGCAGAATCCCTCATCAACTAAGATTCAGCACAATTAGTTTCCCAACTCCATCCTAAATTGGATTTCCGCCCTATGTCACATCCCCGTAGGTATCTACACCAGAGGATCAAGTCTGTCACTCTGATCTACCACCTCTGTTGTCTCCTCGTCATGATATACAGTTGGATAATCTGGAGGGGGTTAAATCATGTCCCCAATGAATGTGCCAATATATACATAATATATATTGCACAACAATTATTAGACAATATCATTAGATAATTTAATAAAACAAGTTAATGAACATGTTATAATAAATTTTATTCTAATTAATTAACTAATAAAATAAAATGAAACTATATTAATTTAAAGAAAACACTAATATTATCTCTAGCATCTGGTGGCTTATCATGTGTGAAGAGGATGTTGGTACATCCTCTCCAATCCAAACCCATGTACGAACACGACACCATCATGAACGAGTGGTCATCAGCACTGCCTAGCAACTCCAGTGTAATATTCCCAATTAGCCATCAGCTAGTTGGAATATTAAATTTTTCTTTTGCTTCTTAATTCGTTGAATAAGAGGGTATGGAGACCCATAAATATCCTTAGTAGGAATAAAATTACTTCTAATGTGAAAGGAGGAAATATTACCAGCTTAATTAAGCACCCTTGTGTGTGGAAAGGGGCTAGAGCATGAAGACTAGGTCAACTTTGACCAAATCAACAACGTTGTTATGGAGGAGTGGACATTTATTGACACTAGTACAAAATGGCTAGTTCAGGAAGATCTCCCTTCCCAACATTAAGTCAGACAATTGTCCCAATACATTGATAGTGGGGGTA